>APFE031167260.1:23347-84393 GCA_000404065.3 Pinus taeda | reverse complement strand
TATAAATTTGCTCTCGAGATTCTTATGGCCATTAAATGATTAGTCTAGGAGGTTTTACAAAATAAAAAAAATAAAAAATAATAATAATAATAATTAATTGACAGTTAGCCATATCAAACAACCAAAGAGAGATTCCAACAGAAACACACCATAAACAAGAAGAGACACCGCCACCTAACCCATAACCGGATCGGATGACTGGGAAGGTTATCCCTCCCCAAAACACAAAATAAAATCATTTTATTAATTATATGGCCTGCGTGCAAGTGCACTTGGGAAGGCAACATCATATCAAACCCTAACAAAGCTTTAATGGCTATCAAGTTTTACATTCATCAATTACTTTTTCACTTCTAAACAAAAACTTCCTTAAGAGTGAGGATTCAAAATCAATCATATCATACCCTAACAAAATTTTAATGGCTATCAGGTTTTACATTCATCAATTAGTTTTTCACTTCTAAACAAAAACTTCCTAAGAGTAAGGATTCAAAATCAATCGAATCCCCATCCTTTGAGACCTACTATACACAATTTTCCATCAATTTACCACTGCAGATTTCGAGATCTTGAAAAATAAATGTCCAAGATTACACCATGACAACGCTCTCAAATCCGAAGCCTGCATTAAATAAACCACTTCCAAATACATCAGTAAACTTTCACGTATCTTTATTTCTGAATTATCCCTTCATATACCGTATTATCCCTTCATATACCGTCATCGCATGGAAAAAGACCTCTGCCCCTGTGATTTCGATTGCAAGTACCAAATACCTAGTTCTCTGGAAAAAGGCATTTATGAGCAATAATAACAACATAAATATCGATAATAGTTAAATAATTCCAATACAGTTTTAAACAAAAAATTTGAAATAATTCAATAATATATTTGAAAAATAGTGAAATAATTACACGTTAAAAATTTACATTAACTAAACTATTAACGGTTACTCTAAATGCATTATAATGAATTATAATATGTAATTGAATAAGAATAATCAATAGCACAATGTAATTAACTCTTTTAAATTAAATTTATTACGAGCATCACTCATATTACCTTGCCGTATTACACAAATTCAATAACTTTCAAATGGTATTGCATGATTTCCAAACGGTATCAGTGCCACTTGACATCGGTTCTTCATTGAGGACGTGGTTGTTAAAACTGACATCAAAGATAAATTGAAATTTCACTTCGAAACATTACAGGTTGAGTCCAAAAGAATTCAACAATTTGTGACTCCTCTCGTGACCAATAATTCTCATGTGCATGACCTTAAATTATAATGCAGAACAAGATTCAGTTCGAAACCCAGAGTGGTAGATCACGCGGTAGATCCCCTCACGCCTCCTGCGGCTTCCATGACAGTCTCGTGGCAATATCATGGCACACAAAGTTGAATCCTGCACCACACAATCCGTGGTCTCCTGGAGCAGTGATCTTTACCTCATTCAATTGCCCCGAACTCGCACCTTCTTACTTAATGATTTCACAACAATCCTCGGCCTCTGTCAGCAGCGAAGAACGCTGTCCTGCAACGAAATAAATGAAATCCACGGTCTGTACACCTGATCAAAGGCTCACTCACGCCGTTCTTGAAATAAAAATCGCGTAAGGGCAAAAGTGAAATCGACTCGATTTTCTCACCAAATTGCGTTGATTTTGCTTCAAACGCGCCGGTCTCTTTCTCCACTCAGGCGTCCTCAGCGTTGTAACTTTGATACCATGTCAAAATATGAATCAAATTTTATTAAATCAGCGGAGCAACTTATAGGTGTGAAACACCACCTGTATGACTATTTTTGCAAAACATGCTTTGCCTTATAGTTGATTACATGAGAAATATATACATGTAACACTCATTTTGGGAAGTTGAACAAACTCCTAAACAATAAGAACAAATTCCTAAACTAGGTTTCCCTTTGAACTATTACTCTATTAAGCCAGTTCTACATTAATCTCAACAAATGGTTCAATCTAGGTGAATCTAGGTGATATATTGGACATGATGAAGATGTAATCCTGCCAAGCTTACAAATAAAATTCACCATAATTTTGTTGAGTTAGAAAATTAGGTAAGTTGGTATTGTAAGAATTTTTTTAAAATTTAATTTAATTTGAATATATACAAGACAATATAAGAGAAAATACTTTATCCATCTTTTTTTGTTAATTTATTTATTTAAAGTGAATTTCTTTTTATTTTACTAATCTTGATTTCCTTCCTTACACTAATAAAATTAAAAAGATAATTTAATTTTCTAATTTTGTTTTTTAATGACCGCTAACTCTTTATTACAATTTTGTTTCTCTTTGAATTTAAATGTAATAATATTTTTAATATCATCATTTTATAACGAGAGCTTGAGTGGGCCTAATGGTTAGAGGATGTGTTTCCTCCTAAGAGGTCATAGGTAGTTATTGGGGTGGGACTAGCTCTTTGATAAATGAAACATAGGTAGTTATTGGGGTGGGACTGTGAACTATTTTATCGTTATTTGGGGGGCAGTTGCACCTAGATGATTACAATGGCCAGGGGATGTGAACCATTGTGTTGATTTTTGGGGCGGTTGCACCTAGGTGATTATAATGGTGCACACAAAAAAAAAAGGTGTAAGAATATATTATAATTTCATTTTCACTCAAAGTTATTTGTGAATGTGGGTTGATTCATAATTATTATTCAAGAAAAACCATAAAATAATCTCACTTAATGTTATTTGTGAATGTGATTTGAGTCATGGTTATTATTAAAAAATCCATGAGATAATAATTTTTCAATGAAATATATTTTGAAGTGTAGACGAATTGGTTTGTGTGTTGTTTAGTTCCCACTAGATCATTGGTTCAAATCTCATGGGGAGGATTTGAGAATAAAAGCTACCTTTAAGAGAATTAAACTATTCCAAAAAAGTCCAAACTCAACAATATACTATAATGTGAATAATTAAGATTGAATATTTTATTGGAAATCAAACTTTGAAGAATGAATCCCCAAACTAAAACATAGTGGAAAAACACAGTCCTATTTTCCAAAACCAATAACATGAATATATGTGTCATAAAACAATAAATAATTTTCATAAACAATTTTAGGCCAATGGAATGAATGTGTCATAAACAATGTTAGTAATTGAGGTTGAAACTCCAAAGTGAAAATGCCTCTATCCACTTAAGGCTAATAGCCACTTTATTTATCCCAGTAGTCCAAATCACTTGTATTCATATGCAGAGCTTTTTCGTAGAGGCCATATGCCCCCACATATTTATCATGAAGTCCATATGCCATTGAAATTCCAAATCATGTCCTTTCCAATAAAATGCTCCTAATGATTCATATTGTATCAATCTTGCAGGTTGCAACTGAGTTACTTTCTTAAAATGCTCCTAATGATTCATGTTGGATTGATCTTACATGTTGCAGCCAAGTTAATCTCTTAATCTTCTCTGCAAATAACATTGCAATAAGATTTTTAGAAAAAAGAGAGATGGGGTAAAAGAAACTACCTTGATTTCCTAAACAAAAGAAAGTTTCCTTGAAAGACGGAGCTACAGATGTAAAGCTAAAGTTACTGTCTTATGCCTAATTACTAGCTAATATCAGCTCTCGTTTATGTTGATAGAGATAGTATTTTGTTATTTTTTTTAAATGATGTTTTTTAAATTAAAGTAATAATTTTAATGGTTTAAAATATGTTTTTAAATATATAATTTATATATATATTTATTACAAAACTTAAAATTATAAAATAATTAAAATGATATGAAACACTGATTATAACAAATATCTCAAAAAAATTAATATAAAAATGATCCAAAAATATACAATGAAAAATTTAAACTAAAGCCTAACAAATTCCCTTCCCAACTCAAGTTGAAGGAAACATGGAGAAACTAAACCAAAAACCAAACCTAACAAATTCCCTTCCCTCCTTAGTTGAACCTCGAAAGAAGGCCAAACGAAGCTCCATGTTATAGTGTTCCGGAAGAGGGTTTTTGCAATTATCAGCAAACTTTCTTTTGCGGGAAATTGACATTCCCATTAGGCCAGACAACGCGCATAATTGCCGCCATCAAATCTTCGTTCTTATCCACCCAAAACATATCGTGGTTCTTCGGCTTGTATTCACAAAATTCGGGCAGCACCCACAAAGACAACATGGAGGCTACCTTGATATTGCGCATCCTGGGAGCCAAAACAAAGTCGCCGAGTGGAACCCTAGGATTCTCAGAATTGATGTTCGTAGAACACCTGTAATTTTCACAGGGTGCCCACCACATAAGTATCGTCGTTGATGGTCCCATCGATCGTAAGGCATTGGAGGACTGTCTTTCAATCCAAAAAGGCAGTAGATATTTTCAGTTCTGAAAAGAAGAATAAGAGCAGGGTAGGGATGGCAACGTGAGTACCTCCCACGCTACACAATTAAACAAATAAACCATGATTTGACCTTAAATAGTGTGATTGAACATGGTCAACATTGTTATAAATTATAATGGCATGTAAAGAACCTTGATTAACTATTGTTATCCATAATCAAACATATGTTGACCATAGCCTATCATGATATACTAATTCTCCCTACCTATATCTATAATCAACTAACAACTACATTAAACATAAAAAATTAATATACTATGATATACCCCATTTTCTACCTTCTCATATATATATATATAAACCTTTTCACTTTTGCTGTAATCTATCTCTATATATATAAACCATTTCACTTTTGCTGTAATATAAATGTTGCCATTAGACTTTTAATAATATTTATAACACTAAGATACTATCATGATTTAAAATGTATAACTTAGTTTGAAGAAGAAAAGCGGAAAAAAGAAGAAGCACTGGAGTGAAAATATAGGGTCTTTCGTCCCTCAAGTCTTTATTTAACGACCTTTTATTAAGTCTCTGAAATCTTTATTGGGTGCTTTTTTATCAGGTCTTTGTGTTTGTAACAAAATCTACGCGTCAATTTATAATTATAATATGACCCATCGTCGACGGAATTGTGACAGTCAATTTGACTCGGTGCCAACGCCACTAACAATTTCACCACTAAAGTTGGACATGGCGCCTCTGGATTTGTTTATCGTGCCAACTTACCAGGCGAGAGAGTGGGCGCCGTCAAGAGAGCGACGGAGTTAGATCCCAATTTATTCAAACAAGAATTATCTGTGCTCCTCAGACTTCCACGTCATCCTCACCTAGTGGATCTCATCGGACTGTGTTTACAACCAGGTACGCATATTTGAATGGACATCATTAATTGCAACTGGTCTCTCTAAACATTGAGCATTGCTTGTTAGCAAAGGTGTCTCGTTTAAAGAATGAAATACCCACTAAATTTCAGATTATTTTTAAATTACTTTTTGACTCTGGATATGGATATATCACGTATTTAGAGTAATTAAAGGCGGTGTCGGTGGATATGGTTATATCACGTATTTTGGTACGACAATCAAATTTTCTTTGGAATTTGGTAATTTTTTTAAGAAATTTGATCGAGGGAGTGGTTGAATCATCTTTTCATGGTAGGAATGAATTTGGCACTATCATAATTTAGAGGAATACGAAATTGAGTTGTTTTTAGTGTGATTTTTTGGAAGTCTTTTCGGTGGGTTTTTCATGTTAAAATTCTCTAAAATCTGGCAGCTATTTATTGAAATCACAAGTTCGATGGGTAATCCTTGCACAGTAGAAGCGTTTTAGGGGTTTTTAAAGGTGTTGAATCCAAATATGCAGTTAAAAAACCAGTTTAAATAACAAATTTCACTTCAATTTTTTTAGCCTGATTCACGAAAGTCCGAAAAATCGCACTAAAAACAACTCCTAATGAAACTTAATAACTTTAACTCTGATTTCCAAAAAATTCTACCAACCTTTACTGTTATTTTGATAGTCAGATTCTAAACATACATAAATTAGCAAATTAACACATTAACTTGTTTGATAGTTATCTATATTTATCAACTATTTAATTTATAATTTATATAACTATGTTAATTATTTTCTTCATTGTTAATAAACATCAAGGATATTTTCTAACCTAGGTAAAAAATGTCTAAAATAAGTTTATAAATCATAAATTAACTTTATAAATATAAAGTAACTTTATAAACATAATTATAAAGTATCCTTTTAGTAATCGATGAAAATGGGATTAAGGAGAAATGTGTCTTATGGGTCAATAAGAAATTAAATAGCTGCCATTAATTTAATTGAGTAAGATCTAATCTAGCTATTAGATATTAGGATTAGGTCTTTCTTTTTAATGAGAAAACAAAAAAGAAAAAATAAAGGAAAAAAAACACTATTTGCGCATTTCTTCACGACAGTTGGAGAAGAGAAGCAAGGGAGGTTGAAACAACAAAGTTAAAAGAGAAAAATATTGAGAAAGGACAGAGTTACATAGTAGAATAAGAAGGAAATCAAAACACATGTAAGGATAGAACTAAGCTTGAATCTCAAGTGATTTTCCTCATTATTTGCCTTAACACAAATTTTGAAGCAGTCTGGATAGCATTTATTACAAAGAACCTGCAAAAATTGTAGTGATTTAAAGACAATTATTGATGTCAAAATTAACTCGAAATTTGAGGGTCTGGGTTGCATTTATTGCATTTTGATAGGCATGGAAATTGAGGGACAGTCCTACACGAATTTCAAGATTTCTAGCATGAATTTTTGTGTCAGCTAGGCATGATTTTTTGGCCACTTAGTGAGATTTCAGAGGGAGCTCTGAAGGATTGATAGAGAGTTAATTGGCACAAAATTTTTAAGGGCACAGAAATTGAGGTAGTCTGTCGTGAAATTAAAAGAACACCTGCAATACAGTTTTTAAGGAAATTCAATCCATGAATTTCAAGGGAGATAATTAGAAATTATTATTTTTCTTTAATATTTTTAATATTGTAAATTTATCTGAGAAGAAATACAAATATTTTTCTTTCTCACTAATTTTCCTTCAGGGATTTTGTAGAATTATTGGACAAAAAATCATTGTATTAAAACTTGTGTGACTGTTGTCATTAAGTAAAAGTAAGCTTATGTATTTCCTACTTTAGTAAATATTCAAGCCACATAAATCTATATCGAATTGGACATTAAACTGATGTGATTTTTAAAACTAAAACCTAGTTAAATCTACAATTCACCCCTTGAATGTTGACTCCTTTACATATTCTCTATTATTTTCAACTCTAAATAAATAATCGTGAAGAAGTGATTATAAATTAAATAACTAAATAGTCGTGAGGTGGGCATGTGGTCTAATAGTTAATAGTTAAATAGGGAATTCTGGTTTTACAAATCTTGCAGTACAATGCTGAAATTAACTATATATGCCTGATAACTAATGCGAACATCGGGATGAGTCACCCGGCATGGAATTTAACGTTACGACACGATTTGCCCAAGTATGGTGGAGGAGAATATACTCCTGCTCTGGTGGCTCGAACTACAAACTGAGTCTCTAATGCAGGGTGTAGACTTGGTTGAAGAGGGATATAGACTTTGTAATGATGGGCTGCTGTCAAAGTAGTTGCAATTTCTTGAATGAATGGCTTCTGGATGACTGGTCAAGAGTTCAGAAAATGGCATTGGAAAGCAGGTGGAAGGATCTTGAGTAAGTGGGAAGGAGGTGTAAGGATCTTGAGTGATTATAATTGGTTAGAAATTGTAATTATGTATCGCTGAGTGTTTGAGTCAAGTTGAGTTAAGTGATAAATGACTTTTAGTGTGTGGGCACATGTCAAAAAGATTTAAGTACTTTTCACAGAGTTCATTGTAATAATCTTATTTTGTGTGATTAATAGAAAAGCAGCAACTCCTATTTTATGTGTGGATTATTTGTACTTTTTTCCTCTACTTTTTTAACAAATTGGTAATAATCTTATTTTGTGTAATCAATAGAAAAATAGCAACTCTTATTTTATGTGTGAATTATTTATACTTTGTTTCCTCTACTTTTCCAATAAATTGATATCGGAGCTAAAATCACAAAAGACTTAAATTCCACGTTAACAACTTTCAGAGCCAAATTATGTGAGCACAAGCCACAGGGAATAGTCGCAAGTTTTTCCGCAGTAACAGCGGCCATGAACAACCATCGTCACTTACTCGAGAAAGTGAGTCAAGTTGCTAGATAAAGAGAGAATATTTTGGGGTCGAATCTCTCTACCTTGTCGTAAGCGTTTAAAAGTCAGCGTACAGTTGGAAGTATCACTCCTTGAAATAAAAAGGAATAATTCCCAAGGGTTTCTCATCGTGTGATTCGGGTTTGTAGTCACCGTCTAGCACAAGTTTAAAAGGTCGAAGTTAAAAACAAAGTCAGGTGGGCCTTTTTTTGGGTAGTATTAACTATTTAGTTAGTACGTGACCATACATGCCAGACTTTAAAGGTTTAGGCAAATATTTTATTCGAAAGGGTTGTTTTTCCCACATATGTGTTTAGTGGGGGACATAAGGAAAAAAGAAAAGAAAGTTTTTTTTTAATGTTCTATTTATATAGGGCATAATGAGGGTTTTATTGGAAGTGATATTTTTATTTTTTTCTAAGAAAATTAAAATAAAGGAAAATGATTTTATTGGAAAAGGAGTTTTTATTGAAAAAAAGGATTAGGACTTTGTAAAAGTTTGTTTACTTTTAAAAAAATTGGTGTTATGTCAAGTATGATAGTGTTTTGGGTGAAGATTGTGTCTTATGGGGGCGCATGTTAAAAAACATATTTTTTTGGGGGGCGATATGGAAGACAACCTCATGCAATCAGAAAAATAGCTATAAAAACAAAAGGAATAACAACAGTCATGAGTGGCAAAGCGCGATTAAGGCATATGAAGAAAAGAAATCGAAAAGAAGAGACAAAGATTGTTACCATGGTTAGAGAGGTTCAAGCCCCAATCGAGGAACTGAGAAATCTAGCAAAAGACAAAGAAGAAATCGAGGGTGATTGGTGTAGCTTTGATCTGCTACCACCTCTTATGGTTACAGGTAAATATTTTGATCATTGGGTTATCAAGATGTTAACTTTTCTTCGAGCTAAAGATTTAATTGAATACGATTCTAATAACTCATATGATGAAGTATGTGATGCTTTAACATTGGATTTTATAAAACAAGCATTGGATGAGAAGTGTTTGTGCAAGGTAGCAAAAGCTACAACTTCCAAGGAAGCATGGAAGTTCCTGGAAGCAGAGTTTGGTGCAAGGGGGAGTGACATGCAACAACAGGGTATGTCACAAGGAAAGAAGTCAGCTGCAAATCTAAGAGTATATTAGTAAGACTCTGAGAGGAAAACAGAGCTTGGAGAGCCCCACTCAAAAGTGGATGATGGTTGTCAAGAGCATAAAATTGAAACCCATTATGCATTATGCAAGTCTGCATAGGGATGAAGAAGATGCAACAATTATTGTAGAGAGCAGAGTTGAAGCCTCTGTGTGTGAAATAGAGCAAGAGCAAATAAATGCTTAAGGAATCCACTATAATGTGGATGCTACAGATGATGGTGAATCCGACTGTGATGATACACATGTGGATGATGGCTGCAAAGTTATATGTGAATTGGTGAATCCAGCCGCAGTTGATGGATTTGGCGAAGTTGAAATTGACAATGAGCACATGCATGCTCAAATATCCCACCATAGTGTGGATGAACATTATGTTGATGTTATGTGTGGTTTCCTTTTTGAAACAAGGATTGATTGTGCCAATACGGTAAGCGCAATATTTGATGAAACATTGAAGGGTGAAGCTACCACTGTAGCAGCAATATATGAAGCAATTGGAACTGCTCATGAAGCAATGTGTCATCTAGCAACAGTTGATGATCAAGAACAAAATAAAGTGATTGAAGAGTTTTTGATGAAAATATCCATTAACAACATAACAGTGGAAGACAACCTCCATGAAGTTGAAAAGAAGGCAGATGTAGAGCAGGAGGCTCTCACTGAAGAGAGTCATATGAAAGATGTTTTTAACATTGTTTTTTAATATGCAGGTGTTTAAAATAGCATGGGAGCAGAAGTTGAAAGCAAGGTTGTTAATAAATTTGATGCATATTTGAAGCTCATTGAAGAATGGATTCAGAAACCAATAGAACAAATTGATGTGAGTCCTAAAGAAGTTGGAATAAAAGAATTGAATGAAATGGTGAATATTGATCTTAAGTGTGCAAATTATAGGAAAAAAGCAGCAATACCTAATGATGGAAGTGAAAAAAATGAAATATATGTTTCTGAAGACAAAGATGAATGCATTAAAACCATTTTTCAGCAATGGAGTCAAGAAGAGATAACATTCTGCTATCAAGGAATATGGCAGAAAGAAAGTCAGGCATATGAAGCGAAGAAGTAGAGAAAATAAGACAATTCGAAGATGCATTGTTTTGGCAGTAGTTCATGATTGAACGAATATTTGAAGAGGAAGGTGTAGAAGACAAGATCCAATTGTTTTTGAAAACAAGTTCAAGACAAGTCAAAGAAAAATTGCAGCAGCAACAAGTGAATAAATCCTATAACAAGAAAGTTCAACAGAGAATGAAGCAATTTCGAGGATATAGAATCTGGAAGCAGAGAAAAAGAAAATGCAAAATTGTAAGATTCTTGAGTCATTGTAAGCCTAGCTGAGACATAGACCAATATGCATGTTTGTGTGATAGTTAAGTCACGTTGAGTCATACGGTCATACTTAAGGGGGAGTGTTAGAAATTGTAATTACTCTCACATGTGGAGTTGACTAAATATAAAGAGTCAGTTAACTGAGTGATTGAGTGTTGAGTCAAGTTGAGTTAAGTGATAGACAAATTTTAGTGTGTGGTTGCATGTAGGTCCATGTCAAGATATTTTAGGTGAATGTCTAGTTGAAAAGGTTTAAATACCCTTCACCGAGTTCATTGTAATAATCGCATTTTGTGTGATCAATAGAAGAGAAACAACTCGTGTTTTATGTGTGAATTATTTATGCTTTGTCTCCTCTTCCTTTCCAACAAAATCCAATTATTAGACATAGCTCATGCTGATTTGGAGAAAGAGACACATGGTAAACGTGAATTACATGAACAATTGAATTCAAGTAATTGAATCAGACCAACATTGTGAATATAGTTGGACTTGGATGTAACTCCCTTGTAGCTGAGATGTGTAGTGAACAACCTTGATTCATATCAGACATATGTAAACGGGATAAATATGCTCTTCTCAAGATTTTAATAATTTAATTCGCTGGAGCTAACTGGGTAGTTTAATTGGTGATTTCCTTATTATGCAGACCTTTTAACACAAAAAAATAATAAACTGAAATTCTTTAAGATATAACTTTTTAATAGATTTGAAGTTTTAATTTATAGCCATTGTAGTTGAGTAATCAAGATCTTGCTCACCAGCTATGGCAACTTGCTATCTCTTTTGAAATGTTATTCAAAGTCAACAAAAATGTTCTTCATAGACAAGAGCTTGAAAATACCCCAGTGAAGTTTAAAAGAATAACTTTAATTATTACATTATGTCATCAAATTGTATTGCTTATAGTCATTAAATAAAATAAAGAACTCACCACTTTAAGTGGTAGAGTTGGATTTGGTATAGATAGCCTCAATTCTTCATCCCAAATTGGATTAGGGCACATCTTAATTATTACAAAATGTTTAAATTCATTCACGTGAGCACTATTTTTTAAATAATTTTAAAGTTTTTAATTCCAATTAAAAAAAATTGCAATAGAAATAGTACAAAATAAAATTTTGGTTTTGATTCAAATGACAAAGATGAAATTACAAAAACAAAGAAATTCATAACATTGAGCAGAGAGGCTTATTGAGTAGAGAGGTTCATTCTATAGCTCAGTCAGTCCATCAACAAAATTGAAATTTTACTCATGTGAGTCAAAATAAAAATTTTAAAAAATCTAAAAAGAAAAATTAAAAAAAATAGCTATACAAAACATTTAAATAATATGGACTCATAAAAAAATTTGCACACCAAGGAAGTGAATACCTCTGGGTTCATGTTAGATTCGTATTTAAGATGGATCTATATTGGTTTATATTAAGTACATGTAAAAAGTGATGGGAATAATCCATTTATTCATCCAATATAAGAATGCAAGAGAGAATTTCCTCATAACGATTTAAGGAAAAAACCAGTTAGAAAGAACCCTCTAATCCCAACAAGAATCATTCATGTAGGCAAACCGAAAGTAATTTGAAATAGGTAAATCGTTGATATTGTTGGGTAAGATACAATTTACTAAAATTAAGCCCAAAATATCTTATTTTGAATGGCTATTTCTGTGGAATAAATTATAGGTTGAAGGAGTCATGTTCAGGTTAGAAAGAGATGAAAGAAAGTCTAAACTTTATTTCTCCATGAATGGGAGTTGTCTATTAGTATAGATACTTACAAGATTGATATCTCGTCGAGGATATTACATGGCATTTACGTTTGGAGTTTGTGGATTTTTTTAAAATTTCTTTTCCATTGTTGTCTCAAGTTTATGGGGAAATAGAGAATGGAGTTAGAAGGGGATTCACTAATTTCAAGTACAAACCAATTTTAAGTATCCCTATGCAAGTCTTCTTCTATTCGGCTTTTGATGACAACATTCCTTATTCTGCCGCCCTTCCTCCACATTTCACTATAATTAATTAGCTGCGTTAGGAGGTAGATGAGCACTTGAATGGAGACAAGACATCCACTTTTAGTTGCATCTTGCAGAGGCAGAGTCAGTGAAAAAGAAGAAGATAATCTGTGTATGCCACAGGCTCTACAGCTTCAACTTCCAAGCATTTCACACAGGAAATGGGACTGCAGGAGGGCCAACTAGGGTGAGGAGTGAAAATTTGAAAGTTCAAGATAAGAGGATTGTTGAGTTATAGCGAGATATGAGTTGTTGAGTTAGAATAGGATAAGCGCTGGAACCTGCAACAAAGAGACAATGAAATATATGTTAAACTATAGTAATCTCCCTTGTTAACTAGAGTACGCAGTGAGTTAGTTGCATTCGAATTTTAGTAGGATATATAGTTGTGAGTCTCAGTGATTTTTAGATGGTGTTTTTAGAATTAGTTAGTTTTAGATATTTGTAGAATTTCAAAGTAATAGATAATTCTAGAAATTCCTCCATGCATAGTAAAAGTTATTTAGTGATGAGATGCCACAACATTTTTTTATTGCCTTCATTGGTATAGGCACTTGTTTATTTTTCCTATCAATAGAAAAGAAAATAGTAGCTTGGAGTCTGTTGGAAAGGCAGAGGAGGCAAAGCATGAATTCACACAAAACACCAGCTGCTGCTCTTCTATTAATCACAAAAAACATGAGGATTACAATGAACTCGGTGAAGGGTATTTATCTTTTTCGATTAATGACTCACCTTGACATGCATGCACATGCAACCACACGTCTATCACTTAACTCGACTCGACTAACACTTAAATTATAAATCACTTAGTTATCTAACTCTCTATGTTTAACTAACTCCTCATGCAAGAGTAATTATCTTATTTTAACACTCCCTTAATTACGACTGCTAAACTAAAACATGACTCATGACAACTCAAACATGCATGTTGGTCTATGTCTCAGCTAGGCTTACAACACCCAAGTTTCTTCTATGAAACTAAAACACATCTTGTGCTAATGAATTAGTAAATATATCAATGAATTGATCACTAGATTTACAAGGCTTCAAGTGAACTTCTCCATTGCTGACAAGTTCTCTAATAAAGTGATATCTCGTATCAATATGCTTGCTCTTCTGATGAAACACACTATTCTTGGATAGTGCAATTGATGAGGTGTTGTCACAATATATTGTTTTTGATCCTTGTTATTTATGCTTGAGTCCATCAAATACTCTTCTTAACCACACTGCTTGACATGTTGCTGATGTTGCTGCTACATATTCTGCTTCTGCTGACGAAAGTGTCACAATGGGCTGCTTCTTAGATGCCCATGAAATCATACCTGAACCAAGGTGGAACAAAAAACCATAAGTTCTCTTCCTATCATCCAAACTCCCTGCAAAATCATTATTTGTATTATTTCTTGAAGCAACAATTTTTAAATTCCATGCCCCAAGGCCAATTTAAAATGGCAAGATGTCAAGTTGTTTTTTCCCATGTATAGTATCATTCCCATTTCCACTTAACGTTGTGTTTTTCAAGGGTTTTCATTCCTAAAAAACAATTGGAAGAGAGTTCGAAAACTATTCAGTTTTATTCTTCATTTTTCCATTTCCATTCATCCATAAATATAAAGTCAAATTGAATTGGTCGATCACATTTTTGGACATGCGCTTCATAGTTCTACCACAATAAGTATAAGCAATGGGAAATTCATACTACATGTTTTCTAACATAATTATAATCATGTTGTCCATGTGTCTATTGGCCATTTAGGCTTCAAACTCTATTACGGTTATTGTCACTTGGTCCCTTATGGGCTACTCATCACTCTTCCTCGTGTTATCCTAGCATCAACGTAATGAGCAACAAATTGCGTCATCATTTGTGTAGAAATTGGCACCATTCATTCTGAGGTTGCTAATTCACTTCAATCCCCTCTTGCTTTTCATAAATCCTCTAGAATTACTGTGAAGACATGCTTGAAAAAAATCCTAATTACGTCGGTGAAGCCCTTTTGTATGATGGGTTCTGTGAGCATTGACACTGGGACGTTTTCTGAGTGTCTAAGACATGCTTGAAAAGAATCCTAGAGATTAAAACACATAACACAACTGTGATGATAAACCGATTGTAGCGAAAAATTGCTCTTCCTCTTATAATTGTCGATTAGATAACAGAGTGGATACTGTGGGAGCCTATAGTTGGTTGCTTATTTTAAGCTATGCATAGAATTATATGAGAAACTATATTTATATATTAGCATAGATTTATTTTAAATACGGATGAGAAAGATTAAATTTCTTCAACTACAAATAGTTAATTTTCATTGTTTAAATTATATTTTTGAATAACCAATCAAACTTTTTTATCGTTATGACAGATATTATAACATCAATTTAATGGACGAACAGACCCGCGCACTTACACATTCCCTTATACTACACTGTAGAATAAACTTTTGGACTCAATAAAATATCATATATTAAGAAATTAACATAAAAAAGAGAAAGAGAAGAATAAACCTTTGGACTCAATAAAATATCATATATTAAGAAATTAACGTAAAAAAGAGAAAGAGAAAGACCTATATTGATCGCACAAAGACTCCCATCTTTGCGGGTTCTACAACATACTTTCTTAGCAAACCATCCCCACCATCATTTAGAATCTGAGGTGACATTTTTAAAATAGATTAATCTTTCCAAATTTTTTTCACATACTGGTTCACGAATACCCGAGTCAGTAGGTAGCCACTACGTCCAGGGTTGTTTAACACTGAGTGGATGCCACCCGAAGGGCATCAACACCCCTCGGCCTATTCACTGACCTGACCCCAAGAGCTTTCGGGATTCAACCCTGTGATCTCCCATTGGCGAGGCACTTGATTTGACCCATTGAACTAACTCTTAAGATTTAATCTTTCCAAATTACAAACTAATAGATTCGATATTTTACAAGAAAGGGAAAGTGATAACCAGTCATGAAGACGATGATATGAAAGCCTTTTGTTTGAATGTTTTTGATGGAATTTTGTTTGAATTTACGTGTATCACGAGGAAGATAGAATGAAAAACTACTTACTCGATTTTAAATGTAACCAAGCCTTCTAGCCCACTCTCTATGGTAGGCATAGAATATGTTGGTAGTTGGCCGTAAATAGAAATAGGACAAATTTATCTATCATATGCGATTGAATTCACTCTTTTTTTTCTAGGTATTTACTTTCTTGAGTTATTAATTCCCCTTTTGTTTGTAAAAGGGTCAGGTCTTAACATTGCTCAGGGTGCAAACCCAATTGCAATGTTTTTCTCATATTCCATGGAAACATGGTTTTACAATTGGTTGATTTTTTTAATTTTTATTAATAGTTTATGAAATATTTTTTAATTTTTAATAATAGTTTATGAAATATTATGAGAATTTTTAGAGGTTAATATTAGTATGTGGGTTAATTTTCTATGTTTTTTCTAATTAAAAGATTCGTCAATTTTTATTTTTTTTATAAAAATGATTCGCTTAAGTTTTATAGTATAAAATTATTTTACATTAAAGATCGTGAAAAAGGTCCTTTTTATTTTTATAAAATCATTATATATTTGAATAGTTTTATAAATATATCACCAAATATTTTATAGTTAGCATATCAAAGACTTCTAAGATTTGTGAGTGTTTCTAAACTTTAACAAAAAAATTCCATCCTTAAAGTTTTCCGTGTGAAATACAACATTAGACTAGTTATTTTTAAGAAGTGGAGAAGCAATATGGACTTCCCTTTTTGACATGTTTAGGGCATGAGAGTATGCATACTTAAAAAGAGAAATCCGTGTCTAGTTGGAAAGCTACCACATAGACAAATCTGTGCTCAATTGGAAAGCCACCATATATTTGCAGGTCTTATGACGTATTTTCTTAGCAAAACAACCCACCATCACTTAGAATGTGAAGTGACATATTTGTATTAAGTGATATTTAATAAAAAAAATATTTTTGTGCAAAAATTTAGATTCCATAGATTATACTGGGAAAATGATAACTTAGTCACAAAGATGAAGTTACAACATCCTTTGCTTTTCAAAATTACCAGGCGATGAAATTTAAGGAGCTAAGGCGAGTTAGTAGAAACTTCATATCAAATGGCCTTTTTCATTTATAAATGAATTACTTATTGCTAATTGTCAAACTAGTTTATAGACCCTTTCTCTCTTTTCATTTCTTCTTTGTCAGGAAATGGATAATTGATCACTAGTATCTCACCCAACTCACATATGTGGGCCTTGTGATTCGATCCCACTACCTAGAATTAAGCAATCATTCCTATACTTTAGCAATGTGTCTCCTCTATTCTGGGAAGAAGAAGAAGTAGTGGGGGGAGTTTGTTACTAGGAAATTATGCATGGAAATTTGAATGGGAGGATGAAGGCTATAAAAAAAGACAAAAGGATGAAGTTTTAGAGGCTAGACGGGTAGAAAACAAAGTACCAAGATCATATAGATTGAACCAATCATGAAAATATGTGGACATTCTAGCTAAAAGAGCCAAGTAATTAAGAACAATATACAAAGTTTGAGATATCAACCTAGACATTTCTATGCCCACATTGAAAAGCATTAGAAGGAGGAAATTTTGAGGGACTATTTACTAGAGAAGGAAGTCCTCCTTGTGTTGTGTGGGATAGGTGTTGTGAGTGCCATGAGCTATTATTTCAGAAACCTAGCAGTGAAACAATGGTTCAGTAATATTTTTTCCTCAAGATTGAGAGAATCACCTGAGGAAACTGCATTGTCTATCTCGACCCTTGCGGTACCATAACTTGACTAGGGGGTGTCAGCAATAGAATACCTACAATTAGGTGGGAATTGCTTGGTCTCAATGTTGGGTCCCTATAATACTAGTGATTACCCCATTACTATTGTAGTTATACCCCTTATTAATATTGTTGTGCCCTTATTGCCCCCATATTGTTATTACTGTGCCCTATAGAATCCCTCTATTGTTATTTTTGTGGCTTTATATTATTATTGTCAGGTCGGCTGGATTATATTGTGCCTCCTTAGACTCCTATATATAGAAAGGAGGTTTTGTCATTTGAATCATCCAAGAATTGTTCATTTATGTAATGTAAAGGAGGTTGCCCCCTCAAAGAGGCTGAACTTTAAGGCGTTGATCTATATTTTCTATCTTTTTCTTGAGCTGGTTTCGTAACACTTTGGGTCTACTCCTCCCTATTCAGATCACTGCTCTTCGTCTTCTGTCTCCGGGGAAGGAGATTTCTAACTCCTGTCAGAGTCATGCTTCTCCTCTTCTTCCTGACCTTCTGTCTTCTTATTAGCAGCGCACTCTGCTTTGGCTTTCTCCTCAGCCTCTTTCTTCCCCTTTTCTACCAACTATTCCATCTTTAGTTTGGCCTCTTCCTTATTATGCTTCCGTGCATACTTCCTAGACCCAGGAGTCAAGTCTAAGGTCATGCACCACTCTAGTACCCAATGGCTGAGGACCACCACAATTGCGTCATCTGTGGCTAGGTACGAAAGGTCATACCACTTTTGATTAGGGTCCTTTTGCACTTGCATGGAGACACAATGGAATTCCACCTTGAACTCCATATACCATACCAATTATTCGAAAATAGTCAGTGATAACTGTGGTTTGCAGTTGATGGACATGTTGATACTCATCTCCATCAAGATCCAAAATATCTTGCTATCCTTGACCCTTTGGGGGTCCTTGGTGCCCCAGAGAAAATTGAACTTCATTACTTCTGGTAAACCTTGCGTGACTGGAGGAAACTAACTATCCTCTGATAACTCCCATATGACCAATAGTATGGATAGTAGCAACCATGCATATTGAAACATTTCTCTCTAATCCCATGCCTCTCTGCAGTTCATGAGGAACGTGTTATAGAGGTAGCGTGCCTAGTTGTATTGTATGACATCTATGCATTGGGTCCCTATTGATATGACCGATGCCAACACTTCATCTATGCCACACTTCCTCATAATTTTCACAACCAGGATCTGGGTGGCTACTTTGACCACAGGGTGAGTTATACTAGATATGGAGTAGCCACGCAGCTTCTTGGCAAGCTTAAATTTGTCCTTCATTTTCTCGGTGAGGTTGTTCACCTATCTTTCCACCAAATTCCATGGCTGATTTAATCTTGAATGCTACAGTAGGCTGATCCTATGGATCAACATGTCGATGATCAATATTGGTTCTTCTAACCCCACACAGCCATCATGCACCAAGAATAGCAGCTATTTGATCACTGTCATGGTTATGGGCGTGCAGTTGTAATGTGGCACCCATAGCATGTTTAGAAATCCTAGCTTGTCCACCCCTTTTATCCACTTTCTTGGCTCCAATATGATCACACCAGAGTCCTTATAGAAGACACAACGCATGAAATGATCAGTCGCTAAGTGGGGAAAGTGATCCATATGAGCAAAATCGAAATCCTCCATATTTAAATGGGGGATGCGCGCCAGGTGCAATCCTTCAAGTGTCATCTTGTCTGGAAGCAATGGTGTATGTGCTGTGACTTTTCTCTCATCAATGTCCTTTAGGACCTTTGCCTTGCCTCAATGTAGAGGAATGTATTCGAGCAGTTTAGAGATAGGGTCGAACCCTTCAACATCAATGACCTTTGCCCCCATGTCAATGTCTTCCCCACCCATATTGATTTATTCACTGTCTTCTTCAGGTTCCAAATCAACTACCTTTCCCTTCTCATGTGCAGTGGGCTTTTCTTTCTGCGGGTGTTTTCTGGGTCACGTGTGCACTAGTGGTGTTGCTTTTGGCTTATCTTTCTTCGTTTTCAAACCCTCTTTGGTCAGCATAAGCCTCAGCCTGGGTGACCTCAGTGATTTGGGTACCTCTGTAGGTACTTCGACACTTGCTATCTCTGAGGCAAATTCCTCAACTGCCATTGCTACCTCAGGGGCAGCTCCCTCAACTGCCATTGCTTCTCCAGCACTCATGGTTTCTGCGGGTGTCAACATGATGCTAGTCAAAAACTACTGAGTTTCCTTCGGTAACCTCTCAAATGGTGAACTCGGTATCAAAGATTGAAATTTATCATGGTTCATATGCGCTTGATAGCTAAACACCTCAATTCTCAAAATGCCAAGTGTTTTTTGCTGGGTAGCCATCTGTAATTTATAGAATTTTTCGAATTCAAATCCAATTGTTGCCCCCAAAATTCATTTATAAATGCTAGATTGGGGTAGATTTTCAAAGATATTTCACTTAAATTCTACCCTCGCTCCATTTAGCTATTTTTTGATAGTCAAATCATGAACAGTGACCATACCATCCACTTTCCAACTGCCCTGCGTGGTCCCTTCTTCGATAACACAACTCCCTGTGCATTTTTGCTGACGCTCTAACATTCATTCGTTCCACACTGTTTCCCAGTCATGCAAGTCCACAACCCGGGCAGTGTAGTTTATAGTCTTTCACCTCCTTTCAGCTACCTGGAGTGCTAAGACTATGCTTCCATCATGTAGTCACCTAGCCGGATCGCTGGTGTATGGCTTCAATCGGCTGCGATTTACCTTTCTTAGGAAGGTTTCTCCATTTAGTTTTACCAACTGAACTGCTCCACCGTCAATAATCCTCTTGATGACATATGGCCCTAGCCAATGCATCCTAAATTTTCCTGGATATTTATCAAAGTTGTTGTCATATAATAAAACTAAATCACCTACCTTGAAGGTGTGTAGTTTTATGTGTCGATCATGCCATGCCTTTCCGCACTCCTTTTGAACATGTTGATGTAATCTAGCTAGAAATCTATCCTCTTCAAGCTCTATTAGTTGCATGAGCCTCTCCTCTAGGGCTCTGCGATTCGCCATTCTTGTGAATTCTACTACGTGCAGACTATGTAGAATGTACTCTATAAGAGTAAGAGCTTCTGTGACATAAACTAGCCTGAATGGCGTTTGTCCAATCAGCTTCTTGCAAGCCATTCTATCAGCCCATAGCACCGTAAGTACATGCACATCCGAGTCATTTCTTTGAGCATTGCAAACCTTTGTTAGTACGCCCTCAAATATTTTATTAAATACTTCCATCGTCCCATTATCTTGTGGGCGATATGGAGTGCGCTTTTGATGGTAAACCTAAAATTCCTCTCTCATCACGCTGATTGTCTCATTAAGAAAATGCGTACTGCAATTGCTCATTAAAATTTTTGGACAACTAAACCTTGTTAGCATGTACCCAAAGATGAATTTTGTTGTTGTCACACTAGTACATTCCTTCACAGGCTGTGCTTCCATTCATCTAGTTAAATACACAGTCGTGGTGATGATGTACTGCAGACCTATCTTCTTTCCTGGAGGCTCAATTGGTCCCACAAAGTCAATCACCCATTTCTCAAAGGGCTATAACGTCGCCTATGGATTTAGAGGCAGCTTATCCCTCTGAATATCATTCCAAAGTTGTTCCTGTCATCAGAAAGTGTATAATAGCTTCAAAGCGACTATTCGTAATGCGCACTGCAAAGAGTTACACATCAGGCAGTCCTTCCTCCAGATTTATAGGCACTTCTCCAGTTTCAATGTGTGACAGATGATCTGGTCTTGCATTCAATCATCCTAGTCTCACAATGACTTAAAAACCATATTCCTAGAACAATAATAGCCACCTGCATATCTTCCCCCCCAACACAGGCTTCTTGACTAGGTATTTCAATGTAGAATAGTTTTTATACATCTTAAAATGTCCACCCAACAGATAATGACTGGACTTCTAGAGTGCGTACACCATAGCTAATCCTTCGTGCTCTGTCATGGAATAATTTTTCTCAGCTTTGGACAAATTCCTACTTGCGAATGCTAGAGGATGATCCAAGTTCCCTCCACCAACCTGTGTCAATATTGCTCCCAACGCAATACATGATGTGTCCACACGCACATGAAATTCCTTCTTCCAATCTAGGAAGACTAGGATCTATGCGGTGACCATTTTCTCTTTGAGCACATCCAAGCTCTTCTGGCATTCCTCATTCTAGGAAAACATAGCATCCTTTTTTAACAGTTTCT
The DNA here is from genome assembly GCA_000404065.3 of Pinus taeda. Lineage (NCBI taxonomy): Eukaryota > Viridiplantae > Streptophyta > Pinopsida > Pinales > Pinaceae > Pinus > Pinus taeda. The sequence continues at coordinate 62,711 of APFE031167260.1, read as the reverse complement.
CCATTTGTGCGGTGATCTAGGCATAACTTTTTATGAACTTTCTATAGTATCCTGTATGCCCTAGCTTTGCACGCAGCTATTTCACACTCCTTGGTGCCTCCAAACTGGTTATGACCACGATCTTCGTAGGGTCTACCATCAAGCCTTGTCTGCATACCACATGACCCAGCAAGATCCCAAAAGGGACATAAAATAAACATTTCTTTAGATTGAGCATGATCTGGTACCTCCATCCTATATCTAGCATCAAGTACAGACTTGCCACATGGTGCTTTATCAATCCAAATAGTGTTCAATCGTTAAAGTATACCTCCAGAAATTTATGAATGAAGTCCTTGAATGCCATAATGGCTACACGTGAAAAGATCATTAGCGTATTCTTTAGCCTAAAAGGCATTACAGTGTATTGAAAATGTCCCCACTCGGTCACAAAGGTCATCTTATTTCTATCCTCCAACGCATTCTTGTTCTGATGGTACCCTGAGAACCCATGAGTAAAGGAATATGCTTCTTGGCCACCAACATTATCTAGAACCTCATTGGTGAATGGAGTTGGCAAGGGATCATTCACACAAGCGTCATTCAACTTCCTGACATCTACACATGTCCTTATTTCATCCTTCTGCTTCTTTTCCTGGACTATTATTGGGCTCACCCAATCAGGTTATTCCATCGGTTCAATAATACCTACTGCAAGAGTTTTATCCAACTCTAAGTAGACTTTTTCTTTATACTTTGGATTGAGGCGGTAAGGTCTTTACTTCATAGGCTTCACATCTAGTTTTAGGGTGATCTTCATGACACCCAAGGTTCAATCATACCTACTGCAAGAGTTTTATCCAACTCTAAGTAGACCTTTTCTTTATACTTTGGATTGAGGCAGTAAGGTCTTTGCTTCATAGGCTTCGCATCCAGTTTTAGGGTGAAAACTTCATGGGGAACAAATCTTGATATTCCCGGAGTAGTTCAAAAGCCTTATCGATTGTCGTGTCTCCCAGTAGTCCCCAATCTTTACAAACTTTGGCTCTACCTCCATGCCAATGTTCACATGTCTAGTTTTGAGTGGCTTAGTTAATTATGGGTTCTCTAATTGCGGTCCCTCAACTTTGTGGTGACCTTTAGTCTCTAGAATATTAATCTTCCTCAGGTCTTCTTCTTCTTCTTTCGTTGTTACACTATAGCTCTCCAGTGAATGGCTCAGTTGGGTAGTCCAATTAAGTTGAATCAAATCTATAGGATCCTACGGTATCCTAAAGATCGTTGACTTAACCTACTGTAATGCTTCGTCAATACATTCAAAACCATCCTCAAAGTTGAATTTCATCAAAAATCCTTGGTGCAAAAAATCCCACTCTTTAGTTCCATGGCGGAGTTTCATCTCCAAGTACCCATTCATCAATATAACATCCAAAGTATGACAAAATAGATGTAACCACTCCAGTTGAGGCTTTGCTCCATATGCTTTAGTCCATTTGGCCAAATGGTTGTATGGATCATTTCTCCCATCATACTTTTCAGTTAGCCGCACTTGTGGGTGACCAAACCGTACTCTCATCATCTTTCTGTATACATGCTAATCATTAATATTGTCCTTGTGTGTGCCCCACCATCTCACAGGTGTAGCACATAGCTCCCATTCAAGGGCTTGGAAGTGATGTTTCTTTAGCACTTTTGTCTCAAATGCATCAAAAAAGTGATCAAAATCAGTTAAACCATGATAGTAAGGCATATTCCTTACCTATGATCATATACAACGCAAGGACTTGGTCATCATATTACAGCGCAGCATAGATACTTCATGCAGCAGATTTCGCTAGTGCTCTAGTTCTTTATCTGAATCTAATGTGTAAGAACTCTCATAATCCCATGCAATACATCTGTCTACTGTTGGATTCACCAAATCCTGATCTCAAGCTGTTATCTTCTAGATCTGGTCCAAATCATCATCACTTTCATAATCGCGGACCAGTTCAATATAGGGTGGTCCTTCTATAGGGTCCACAGGCACTGCTACGCAAAGCGATTTCTTCACAAATATCATCTTCTACTTGTTCTAATAAATTACCCCATTAATGTTAGTGGCCCAATTGATCCCAAGGATCGGGGTAGGGATTGCTATCATCCACAATCTCTATCACTTCAAAATCAGCTAGTGCACTCGCACCTTCAATATCAACTGTTACACCCTACAAACTCCCCATTGGGATGATTTTCTGCTGATTCACCATCCTTAACTCAATGAGAGACCATTGTAGTGTAGGTCTTCCCATTCTTTCCCATGTCTTTTTTGGAAAAATGTTCGCGTCCGACCCCAGATCTAAAATAACTTGATCCATCTCATATTCACTTATCTGCAGAGTAAGCCTCATCTCATGCCCCATTCTTGTCTTATGCCTGCCAATATTTTTGAATACGCGTAGTCTGTCACTAGTGATCCAGGTCTGGGTGTGAAGAAGGACCTTTCCAAGACCTTTTACTTTCATGATGTGTTAAAAATTCATTTTAAAAGAACATTAACCAATATACTTGAAGACAGTAAATAAGAGGAACATAACAATCTTCAGCAAATGAAAACGAAAGCAGGTGAAAACAGAGTTCTTCCAAGAGCGACTATGTCTCTGGGCCCCAGTGTCAAGATGGTGTAGGCTACTGCATTATGTGTTTTCAATAAATATGATGTAGACAGAGATGATGTCTCGATCATATAAGGAAGAATTCCCTCATGCAGGAGTGCCTCTCAGAGATGTTCCACAACTAGAACTCTCAATCAAAAGACTCCTATCGGTATGACACAAAGCCAAGCATGGCGCACATCCCACCAACATACAAGAAGGGATCTCAAAACATAACACGATAAGTTATGACAAAAATTACATCACATAAAAGATTCTGCATAACATGAAGCAAGGAATCATGACAACATGTAATAAGGAAGATCATGCATCAACATCAATCAAGGATCTGTAAAACATAATGCAAAAAGAAGAAGTACATGAACACATCATATACCTCACAACCAAGGGCCATTTGAGGAAGTGGATGTCTCACTGCTGAAGCTGCTTGGACCATTTCTCTCAAGGCATCGATCTCATGAAGATGGCTACTCACATGAATGTGGACATCTGCGCTGGCACTTAGAAACGTGACTAGAAGAATAAATGGAAGCATAAGAAATCTGAAGCCACCATCATATTTGTGGCATCAAGTAGTGCTGAATCAACTGTCCAAAATCTGAATTCTGAGAAATTGAGAATTCTAGGCTTAAGGAATCTTCTACATTCCCTCAAGATTCCTCCAAGATTTTGTTCCATGGATGCACTGCAAATCTGCAACTCAGATGACAAATTTGGTCTTTCCATTGCGATCCCTATGGAAAACCATGAAAAACAAGTATAAACTTGACTATATTTTGAAATGTCAAAATTTTACCTCCCTGGGAAAATTTCATGGCTCATGGTTCCACTCCTTGTTTTTGCTGAAATTATGGTTCCACATGCATTCTGGAACTGATTGGAAAATGCATATCTCTGATGAAGAAATGAACAATACCATTGTGTTTGTGGAGATGAGAGGTGTAATAACCATATAAAACTTGTCAAATTCTCACAAAGTGAAAATTTTGCCCTCCTGCAAAATTGATGGTTCCTACATTAAAATATTAATTAATCTGCTGCCTTGAAATTCATCCCTACATTATGCCTCGAAATTCATGCCTGCAGTCTCTCTCCTCCTCCTCAAACTATGTGTAGAGAGAAAAATGATTGTTTAAGTAGAATTTATCAGCAGATTCTTCAACAAATAGGACGTTGGCCTAATGGTTAATATCGACATATGGTTTAAGAGAGGTCGAGGGATAAAATCGCCCCTCTCCCATATATAAACCTTTTATAAACCATAAATTTGTTGAAATAGGGGTCAAGTCTGCTTTGGGTGGCCCGCCCATTAAACCCACGCTTAACACTTTTTCAGCGTTACTTGCTGTCAGCATAAATATATCGGCGCAATTGTTGTCGGTGCCTTAAAGATCGACGCTTTTCCAATATCGGCAATCAGCTATAGCGGTTTCATATATATCAGCCTGATTTTTGAGACTCCCCCGATATCCATATTTGTGGTCGAAATTATCAGCGACGTTCCAATTGGTGAGCGGCGCGGCGCATATATATATATTATTATTATATATATATATATATATATTATATATATATATTGGTTGCAATCGCAAATTTTAAAGGGTCGAATGGGTTGTTGCTACCAATCCTGAAACCATGTGTTGTATTGTTTTGTATATTATATAGTTATTCTAATAACTATATTTTGAAAAAATTTGATATATGGTGATTTATACCAATAAAAATGATTTTTTCTCTTATGCAAGTTTTAGGAGACAAATGAGAAAGCGCCAAGTGTCAATGGCTGATGGGCTACCATGTGGGTCCCACCTACTTACTGGGATGCCATGTGGCATGTTGGGCCCCACATTTCCCCTGTCATTGTTATAGACATATTTGGGCACTGCAACCCCAATCTCATATGTCCATAAACGAAGGGCTTCTAAGCCCCTAAAAGTGTTGTTTCATACCCTAAAGGAAGAAGGTCAGCTGATTACATCATCTCGCAGAAGTTCTCCTTGAAAAACTACTTAGAACTAGTCAAAACTAGACCATCTCACCTGTTCCATGGTCAAGGTGTGATGCATCTCACCTATTGCACATGGGGGGTGAGATGCATATTGAAAATCCCTTTTATAGGGTGTGATGGGTGAGAGTAGACAAATGGCAGAGGCAGTTTTCTAGGTGGAAACTCACAGAAACTGCCCATTTGACACTTGCCTCTCTGAATTTGCCCAGGGATGAGTAAGAGATCATGAAATATCCAAGTGGAACCAAGAACTATCAGAGAAATGACACTAATCAAAATCCCAGAAGTTGACTCACCCACCTTCAAATATTTATATGGATCCCTCATCCTAGAGATCCAGAGGTTGGAATTTTGTATCTTGTAAGGAAGTGTTGTTGGTTTCTCTATGGAACATCATAGTGTTGGGTGATCTAGCTTTTAATGAGGTGAAGAGGGCTTTCATGCTGGGAGGATGGCACTGGGTTAGACCAATGGGTTGTAATCCTCTCTTCTACTACTTCTATCAATAAATCTATTTGGGTTTTCCTCCATATTCTTGTATATCTCTCAATCTTGTATTGATATATGCATTTGTATGGTTAACATATATCTGATCCTATATTGTTTATGGTTATAGATCTCTATGATTTGATTTTATTTTGCTACTTTAACTCTACAGGTGTTCTTTGAATTGGGACAAGGAAATAGTGGCAAAGCTCTGTCAAAGGGAAGAGGAAACAAGCAAGGAGCCAAGCAAAAGACTGAGGTTGGTACTCTCTGCTTCTCTCTCATCTATTTCTCATAAAGGAAAACACAAGTGACTTTTGTTTGTTTGTTTCTAAGATAGCTACCCATGTTAGTGGGACAAGCAGCTCTGAATGGACACTAGTTTTCTTGATAACAAAATGGCTACTCTGCTGGGGAGCGAATATCTTGTTTGCTTGTTTCTATTTGTTTTCTTTATAAACTACTGACGGAGCTTGAAGTTAAGCCATCTAGCCTTCGAACTACTTTTGCTATACAACTACAAAGTAGATCAACACTGCTTCAATCAATCTCCGAGTTAGTTTATGAACTGAACATCTAACTTGCAAACATCCTAAGTGCCCTAGTGGTAGCTCAAGTAACCTCATTAGATCAGCCCCTATGCTTTTTGTTTATTGCCTATCATTAGCTCAGCCTAAATCCCTGAACTAAGCTACAAACTGTGAGAAAAAAACCAAACCCAGTCTCATCCGTAGACCATTGCACTCTCTCAATGGCAGTCTAGATGCATCACACCTCCCGTGTGTTTCAGGGGAGATGCATCCCTGTTTCCCAATGTTACAGGTGCGATGATTAGGTAAGACTGTTTCTGCCTCTAGATTTTGGTTTTCTCTTCATAGTCTTCAGCTTTATTTAGTAGTTTTGTTGTCTGTGATCAGTATATCACTGTTGAAACTCCCTTCCTTTGAATTATTCAGCCTTCATTGTTCAAAGAATTGTGAATGTTTTTTTATGTATTTTTTGTCATTTATAGTTCTCCTTTGCAAACAATAGCTTAATCAAACTGTCGTCTTTCAATTCGAAAGTGTCACAAGTGTCATTTTCAGTCAAAGAAAAGAATCTTCCTCTTTTTGATAGTCGATTACACTTTTTCCATTGTGTTTGATTTGAATTAATAGTATTTCAAGTGTCGAAAACAATTTTAAATTCGAAATCACAAACTGTCGTCTTAGTCTTCCTTTCATTTTTTGAAAAGAAAAATGTTAGTACTATCGCTTTGAAAGAAAAATAGTTCAAATCTGTACTTAGCATTCCTTTTGTCATTCAAACATTAAGAAAGTGACAAACAAATACATGCATGTGCATTTTCATTTAGACTGTGTGCGGAAATTGATTTAGGACAATGCATCTTAGTGTGTGCTCTCTACTCTATGTTAAAAGAATCTTGCTTCTCTTTCCTTAGTAGCTAGTATTTTCATTGCAAAAAGAAAGTAAACGACTATTTATCATCTTAGGTTGCATATTTAGGAATTTTATATCTACATCATGCGGTGAACCTTAAAGGAAAACTTATTAAGAAAGATCAAGTGTAAAATAAATTTCAATGAACATGAAAATGCTTTGGAACCTACTGCACAACATCTAGAAGTCTAGGCTAGAGACGTATTCTAGTGTCGTAAAGCCTGGTAACTATTGTTTTCATCGTAGGTTGGGTGATTCATCCTCTTTGATACGACAAGTGCTAGTATGGACTTGTGCTCCCACGTACCGTTGAGTATATATTGGGAGACTACAATAAGATATATCCTTTATCCTTAGGAAGCCATGTATGCCGCCCTATTAATCTCAATGCACTAAACACAGCATTCGGGAAGACTGACTGCCATCCCTTAGAAAGTATTCTACAGTTTTGTGATTGGTTTGGCAATCCCTCTGTATAGATTTCCAAAGTAGTCACTTTCATTCCTTTTCAAACTCCTTAAAAGAAAAGGTCCATCTGAACACTTGTCACTTCAGGCTCATTAAAAATCGAAGGCGACTAGATTCATCTTTATCTTTTTCTCGACTCTTAAAAATTGAAAAAGGAAGTTCTGTCAAAGTGTCATAAAATTTATTTTAATCAAAATAACATCATTGTTTCCTCGTTGGTCTTAGGTTGAGAAAATAGAGTCCACCAATCAAGGATTTCCCCTTGGGGGCATCCTAGTCCCTTATCCTCTTGGGGAGATGTTGGTGCACCTCATATGGCCACATTGTCCCTTCCAACACTGACAATTGGCCTGCTAGTATCACTTTTCTCGACCTCTGTCATTCAAAACACCGTGATTCCTGAGTAATCAAATCAACAACTGGATGATACTAGAGTTACCCCCCAACCTTCTACCTTGTTTTTTTCTCCCTCTCCTTCTTTCTCTTCACTTGGTAAAGCTAGTAAAACTAAAAACCAAGTAACTGAGAAGAAGAAGAAAGGGAAGGAGAAGAAGAAGAAGAAGCTAATGGAAAAAGGGGGCAACCATGCATCGTCTAGTGAAAATCCACACACTGCACCATCCAAGCCTAAATCTCCATGTGTCATTTGCAAGGGAGACCACTATCATCGAGATTATCCTTACATCCCACGGATCTTAAGGGACTAGTCTCCCCACTTGCACAATCCGGTGTCCTCAACCTTTGACAATAATGTTGAAAGTACACGTCAACTAGTGAAAACAAATTCAATAGACAAAAAGGCAGATCTAAAATTCCTTGTAGACTGTGTGAAGGCAATCATGCCATCCACTGTTGTCCCTTCCTAGATGAAGCTAAAAGAGTCTTGGATAACCATCCTGCTTCACCAGTATGGCTTCCTCCTGGATACAAGAAACTATTGCCGAGTCCATCATTAGTGGAAAATCTGACTAACACACCTTTGTAGTCGGTCGAAGCATCTATCATTGAAGATAAACCCTCTGAGTCCACACAGGACCAAAGTCAATAGGTCGAGACAATAGTTGGCCCTTTAGAAGGTCTACCTTCAGATGATACAGTCACCAAAGAGAATGAGAACGACATCGTTCAAATTCTTTTCGTCAACATAGAATCCGATGAACATGGGGGCAATCTACTTGTTCCTTTTCCATAGGAAGGAATTTCATTAGAGATTTACTCGGCTATTTATTCGGTCCCTCATCCAAGTAATCTACTCATTTCCTTCGATTGGAATGTACTAGGAAGACCCTGTCTACCATCTAATGTACCATTCTGAATCATAGTACAAGCTTATAGAATGATCATGGTCAGTATTATCATAGATGAAGGGGATTCTATGAGTATCCTTTCCTCAACTTCCTTGAAAGTGCATGGTTCACCATTGCTTCTGCCTGAGATTCAAAATCTATCGGGCTTCAACAAAGGAACTAGTTGACCATTAGGGATCCTTCCAAGTTTGTATGTAATTTTGAGAAGGAAAACCGTTTATATGGACATGATGGTAGTCCAAGGGCATTTATATTACAATGTACTCCTTGGGTGTGACTACATTTATAGCATGGGAGCTATTGTTTCCTCACTCTTTCAAGTGATGTGTTTCTTGCATGAAGGCAGAGTGGTCCTGCTTGTAGACCAACTTTCATTTCCCGGTTCAAACATAGCTACTAGTCAAGTGCCATCCCTAACTGGTCGTTTTGCACAAGGAATGTCTCATCAATCTCCAATCAATCCACCTGATGAGCGCAAGTGATTCGGTGAATGTGGCTAAAGCCAGGGGGCATGCACCCTGGTCTGCTTTGGCACGAAAACTTTAGGTATAGGGTAGGTTTCCGTGGAGGATATATAACTAGTCTGACACACCCGTCCGTTTAGGAAAATGGGATTAGACTGGAATAATATTCCCTCGTCAAAGTTATGTGAGTGATGTATCCCACCATTCACCTTTGTTTATTTCGATGGATAGCGCCAAGGAAGTGTTTTGTCTGCAAATGCAAATGGAGCAATCTTGCAAATGTGAGAAATTTCATATGGTAACCTAGAAACTCTACTTTTCTTTATACCTGGGGGCATGCAAACCTTTTTGCATGCAAGTGAAAAGTGACCATTTATTTTCTTATTTTGTAGGATATTAACCCTTTAAACTCGTAGGTTGGTCATTCCTTTCTTGCATAAAAAGAGGTTGCGGAGCAAAGTTTCGAATGAGGCAAGCTCCCTAAAAAATGAACCTATCGATGAGACATCCTTATTATACGACTGGCACAAGTAGTTTTATGTGAAGTTCAAGCTCGTTAAAAAATAAACCTAGCAATGAGCATATGTTCCCCCAGAGTTTAAGCGCATTAGAAAATGAACCCATCCTTTGGTAAATAACCATTGCGATCGCATAATCATTAGCTTTTGAGCCTTGGTCATGTTCTTACCATCACCTGCACTCTTTTTTAGCCAATCATACACCTCCATTTGATTGTTTACCCCTTTTGAGGAACAGTTAGGATGAGTGATTCTATTAGCCATCTTCTTTACACTGCCATGATTGAAAAGTTCCAAACCCTACCTCGAACCAGCTGCTATCCGAAATCATCACTCGTTCCTCAAAAAACAAGTCTCCTTTAAGCTCTTTTCATCTAACTCGTAAAATATGAAAATATTGCAGAGAAATTGGCCTCTCCAGCTCGTTAAAGTGATTGGAAGTGCCATCCCTCCTCTAGATTTTAATCTTTTTGGACCTGAGGGATCATTACATAAAAAGATCGAATGCTTGTCTTGTTCGGCTCATTAAAACTATCGAAAATTCATCCCTTTGGTATTATTTTATACTTTTTTAGACTTCAGGGATTATATTACGAAAAATGATTACTGGAGTTTCCTTTCCGTTTCTTTTCAGACTCTCTAAAAATGAAAAGGATCGAGTTATCTTTGTCGTTAAACTCATTAAAACAATAGTGCCAAACTTGTCCATGCAAACAAGAGTGAGTTTCACTGTCGCTAGGCTCATTAAAACATAGCGACAGGTTTGCCCGAAGGGAAAATTATAGAACAAACATATGTTATCCTCCTCAAGCTTGACAAAAATAAAGATGTACTAGTCATAAATGAATGGGGAAAAATTGGGAAGAAAACTTGAAGAAACTTTATTGGTAGCATGTCGCTCTTGAACATGACACTTTCACTCCATCACCATGATTGAGTTGGGTTGGGTTATTCCATTCACCAGTCATATCACCATTCGTCCTTCGTACCATCCATTTTTGGGGTTAACGCAACCAATCTATCTCAGTGTCACTGATATGTTCAAGAGAAGTCGCTCAGAGAATTCACCAACCCAGCTTACATCTCATCCACTACAATACCTTCATGCTGCATTCTTTCATGACCACCACCCTGAACCTTGTATCATCAGATCGTTTTCACCTCTGTAAAATCATTTGCTCTGTTTCGTGTTGTAAATGTGGGATTCATTAAGGCCCTCCTACGATGGATCACTTCTTGTTGACATCAACTCATTATCCAAGAAGTTTACTTAGGAACAACCCTTTGAGTACTTTGAAGCTTGCATGCCTTAATGGCAAGTTTCTCACATCTCGCAACAGGTTTACATCAATGGCCTTCAACCGGGAGATTTCGTGTGGTGTTCGACATCGACTCATGTATTCACACAATGTGAATTGTACTACTATACCTTGAGGTTCATTATCATTATTGGTGATTCCTCTTGTGCCTGTTAATAGCTTACATCATTGGCTGGTAATCAGGCGATGTCTTTCCATGTTTGACATCAGAACATCTTTTCACATGGATCAACTTGTACTTCGGGCAAAGATTGAATGAGTTTGAAGACCCCGAATGTAGTTTCATCCATCTGGGCTACGATATATTCAGGAAAATAAAGACATCAAATGTACATCATAGTTGCACAGATAATCATCCAAGCTAAGGGATGATGGCTCTACCAGAATCATCAGTCTGCCACACAGACGGTTGTCTGTCCTATGTACATTAAAATGAATTTATAAAGCTGAGCATGGGAATGCCTGCCTCAGGTAGATCACGAAAATATTATGAAGATAATGTATTGTATTGTATCTTATTATAGGTCACCTTCCAATTCGAAAAACCTCGAATCCTCATGATAAAGCATTTCACCCGACATCAGAAGATTTACGACCTCATGCTTTAGGGGGCAACTATTATAGACATATTTGGGCATTGCAACCACAATCTCATATGTCCATAAACCAAGGGCTTCTAAGCCCCTAAAAGTGTTGTTTCATACCGTAAAGGAACAAGGTCAGCTGATTACATCATCTCCCAGAAGTTCTCCCTAAAAAACTACTCGGAACTGGTCAAAATTGGACCATCTCACATTCTCCATGGTCAAGGTGCGATGCATCTCACCTATTGCACACGGCGTGTGTGATGCATACTGAAAATCCCTTCTATAGGGTGCGATGGGTGAGAATAGACAAATGGTAGAGGCAGTTTTCTAGGTGGAAACTCACAAAAACTATCCATTTGACACTTGCCTCTCTAAATTCACCCAGGGATGAGTAAGAGATCATGAAATCTCCAAGTGGAACCAAGAACTATCAAAGAAATAACACTAATCAAAATCCCAAAAGCTGACTCACGCACCTGCAAATATCTATATATGGATCACTCATCCTAGAGATCGAGAGGCTAGAATTTTGTATCTTGTAAGGAAGTGTTGTTGGTTTCTCTATGGAACATCATAGTGTTGGGTGATATAGCTTTTCATGAGGTGAAGAGGGCTTTTATGTTGGGAGGATGGTGCTGGGTTAGACCAATGGGTTGTAATCCTCTCTTCTACTACTTCTATCAATAAAGATATTTTTAGTTTTCCTCCGTATTCTTGTATATCTCTGAATCTTGTATTGATATATGAATTTGTATGGTTAATATATATCTCATCCTATATTTTTTATGGTTATATATCTCTATGCTTTGATTTTATTATGCTGCTTTGAATCTACAGGTGTTCTTTGAAGCGGGACAAGTAAGGAAAGTGTGGCAAAGCTCTGTCAAAGTGGAGAGGAAACAAGAAAGGATCCAAGAAAAAGACTATGGTTGGTACTCTATGCTTCTCTCTCATCTATGTCTCATAAAGGAAAACACAAGTGACTTTAGTTTTCTTGTTTCTAAGATAGCCACTCATCTCAGTGGGACTAGCAACTCTAAATGGACACTAGTTTTCGCAATAATAATCATCTCAAACTTTGAAGAGCTCTATCTTTCACATAGGAGCTCAGTTTGACAAGTTGTTTGCACCACCACGATCAGGACGACGAGGTCTTTCATCTGGTCATAGTTTGAGCACAATCCAAACACTTTGATTTTTTAGCCATCTTTGTCCTATTTGTCTCTCTGGAGCCACCTGGATCAATCCTCCCCACTAGCGAGCTTTTGGTCCTCCAAAAGCATGAAAAATAATCTGCATCTTTCTCTTTACCTTGTTGACATCACCAATATCCTATAAAGGTCTCCCTTCCATCTCCTTCACCTTTGTTTTTTAGAACCTTAAGTGACAAGCCAACACCTGCTACTTTTGCAACCTATAGTACATGGTTTTACAAATCACATTCTTTGAAGAACATGACCCAATTAAAGACCCAAACATCCCATACTTGCCATGAGTTTATAACACATACTCGTTGGTCAAGTTTACAACAAGATGGACGTAATGCCCTAGCTATGACAACAAGGCCAACCCATCATTGTTGCTTCAAAAAGTGATGGAAAACACATCCTCATGGCATCACATGATTTACATTCATAAGGCCAAACACTATTGTTTCTACACATGATGGAAACATAACATCACTTTCAGAGTATTAATATGGGACTCAAAACATGACCAAACATCATTGTTGGTGACTATGTGATGGAAATACATCATCAAGTTTACATTTTAAAATGCAACAAGTGATTTACAAAAGAATGACAATGAAATGAAAACATTTCTAGAAACGATTTCTCACTTATCTTTGTGAATGGGCCACCTCCTTGAGGTAGTTTGCTTGTCGAACAAATACTCTTCCTTGTTCACGCACCGACGCTTTGTCTTTATGGTGCTACTCTGGATGGAGCTTCTAGCAAGTGGCTCTTTGATGACTATTTCTATCGCAATGACTACAGTAGGCTTTATTCCTCCATACCTGCTTAACCTGTTTCTTTTCATGATGTTGAGAGGGTCTTTCACGCTTCATGAGTGCTTCCATTCTTTTCCAACACTTAGCAAAGGTATGCTTAGGTAAACCACAAAAGGTGCATGTTTTCTAATGCCTTAATCCTCATTCATGATTAACAACATGATCATAATCAAAATGAACATTTGGAGATAGAAAGTGATTATACTTTCCTTTGTTGTCGTTGATATCAGTATGGCGATGAGAGCTTGCCTTAGCACTCTCCCTACAATGGGAATTACCATGTGATGATGGGGATATTTTCCCATCATTCTCTTTCCTCGATGATGTCTCAGCCAACTTTGACACCTTTCAGCACTCTCCTTTAGTGTACCTCGAGCCTACAAATTGTTGCTCATGCATAACCTCCAAAGGTTGAGTGATGCCTTCATTATTAGCACCAAGTTTTTTCTCCTCGTGCCTTGTCTTTGTAAGGAGCCTCATATTCGTCCCTGTAATCGGGATCTCTAAATCTCCAACAAACATCATAAAATGAAATGGAAAGGGAATCAACATATTTTACCTTCTCTTTCGATTTACAAACAACTGATGAGGGCTACTCATCATCCGTTGTTCGTGGTTCGTTGCTCATCATTAGGAAAAATACATGAAGATGGAGAACTAATTTTTACCTCACATGGGTCTCGTTCCAACTTTTCAAATGCCTCGTCCTTTTCTTGAAACTGTAGTAGAAAATTCTACTTCTCCTCCTTCTCTTCATGTAGATGCATATTCAATTCACCATTCTTTGTTTGAAGATTATGTCTGTCTTGCTTCAGCTCTTTCATGGCCTCTTCTGTGGCTTTCAACTGAAGTTGTAATCACTCCTTTTCCTCTATTTCTTTCTGTAGAGTTTCATACACAATTTCCACTTTCTTGGAAATGTTAAGCATGGTCTCATACATTTCTCTTTCATCCTCTATCATTTCACATTCCATTTTTCACACTGAAATTCACATCAAAACAAAGACCTACTCTGATACCACTTGATCCAGGTCTAGGTGTGAAGAAGGATCTTTCCAAGACCTTTTACTTTCGTGATGTGTTAAAATTAAATTTTAAAATAAAATTAACAAATACATCTACAGACTGTAATGAAGAGGAACATAACAATCATCAACACATGAAAACAAAATCCGTTGATATTGGAGTTCATCTGGGAGGGACTACGTCTCCGGGCCCCGGTGTCAAGATGGTGTAGGCCACTGCATTATGTGTTGTCAATAAAGATGATGTACACAGATGATGTCTCAATCATACAAGGAAGAATTCTCTCATGCAGGAGTGGCTGTCAGAGATGTTCCACAACTAGAACTCTCAATCAAAACACTCCTATCAGTATGACACAAAAACAAGCATGGTGTGCATCCCGCCAACATGGAATAAAAGGGATGTCAAAACAAAACACATGCATGACGACAACAAGAGTATCCCAAAAACATAAAACAAGGGATCTCAAAGCATAACATGATAAGTTATGATAGAAAGTACATCACATAAAAAATTCCACATAACATGAAGCAAGGAATCATGACAACATGTAATAAAGAAGATCATGCATCAACATAAACCAAGGATTTGTACAACATAATGACGAAAGAAGAAGTACATGAAAACATCATGTACCTCACAACCAAGGGCCATCTGAAGAAGTGGATGTCTAACTGTAGAATCTACTCATACCATTTCTTTCAAGGCATCGATCTCATGAAGATGGTTGCTTGCACATGAATGTGGACATCTGCACTAGCACTTAGAAAAGTGACTAGAAGAAGAAATGAGAGAATAACAAATATGAAGCCATTGTAAGATTTGTGGCATCGAATAGTGCTGAATCGACTATCCAAAACCTGAATTCTAGGAAGTTGAGAATTCTGGGCTGAAGGAATCTTCTAGATTCCCCCGGGATACCTCAAATATTTTGTTCCATGGATGGACTGCAAATATGCAACTTAGAGGATAAATCTGGTCTCGCCATTGTGATCCCTGCCGAAAACCATGAAAAACAAGTATAAACTTGACTATATTCTCTTATTTTTGCTAAAATCATGGTTCCATGTGCATTTTCGAGCTAACTAGAAAATGTAGACCTCTGATGAAGAAACAAACAACACCATTGTGTTCGTGGTGATGAGAGGTGTAAAAACCATATAAAACTTGTCAAACTCTGGCAAAGTGAAAATTTTGCCCTCCTGCAAAATTCATGGTTCCTGCATTAAATATTAAATAATCTGCTGCCTTGAAATTCATGCTTGAATTTTGCCTTGAAATTCATGCCTGCAGTCTCTCTCCTCCTCCTTGAACTACGTGTAGAGAGGAAAATCATTGTTTAAGTAGAATTCATTAGCGGATTATTTAACAAATAGGTTGTTGGCTTAATGGTTAATATCGGTATATGGTTAAAGAGAGGTGGGGGGGATCAAATCCCACCTCTCCCATATATAAACCTTTTATAAACCACAAATGTGTTGAAATAGGGGTCAAGTCCACTTTGGGCGGCTCACCCCTTAAACCCTGTGCTTAACACCTTATCAGCATTACCCACTGTTGGCATAAATATATCGGTGCAACTGCTGTCGACGCCTTAAATATCGGCGCTTTTCCAATATCGGTGATCATCTATAGTAGTTGCATATATATTGGCCCGATTTCTGGCAATCCATCAATATCCATATGGGCAGTCGGCAGATGCGGAGGTATCAATGCCTTTATCGGGGTTACTCCGATATTTATATCGGCGATGTTCCAATCGACGATTAGCGTGGCGCGTTTATATTGATACATACATATACAAGGTGAGGGTGATATGCGATATACACATGGTTTGGAGGTGCGGGCGGGGACCAACACCGATGGCCCACACCTGCTGCTTAATACAACAGTTTTGAAACAACATATCTATATCTATATATATATATATATATATATATATATATATATATATATATATATATTATATATATATATATTATATATATATATATATATATAAATATATATATGCGTGGACAGTTGTGGAGTGGGTTCGGCGGAGGTTTGTTGCCGATTGTGATTATAAAGGGTTTAGTGGGGTTTGTTTCCGCCAATCCCGAAACCATTTGCTGTATTGTTTTGTTATATTATATAGTTATTCTAATAACTATATTTTGAAATATTTCGTTATATGGTGACTTATACCCAAAAAAATGATTTTGTCTCTTATGCAGGCTTTAAGAGACAAATGAGAAAGTGCCAAGTGTCAATGGCTGATGGGCTGCCATGTGGGTCCCACCTTCTTACTGGGATGCCACGTGGCATGTTGTGGGCCCCACTTTTCTCCTATCATGTCAAACTTTGAAGAGCTCTATCTTTTGCATACGAGCTCAGTTTGACAAGGCATTCACACCACCACGGTTAGGATGATGAGGTATTCATTCTAGTCCTAGTTTGAGCACAATCCAAACACTTTTCTTTTTGAGCCATCTTTGTCCTGTATGTCTCTCTGGAGCCACCTAGATCAAGTAGTGATTTCCTTCCTAGCACGCCTATTGATCAGCTCCTATAGTCCCTTCACTACCTTGCTATCGTGTGGCAATTTCATGCAGGTCTCCAAGAACGTGGTATTCATGAATGGGTCCATTTCTTCAGCTGGCTTCTCCTAACTCCCTGATGTTGAGGCCTTAGTGAAGATTTTCTTTGCTTCCATAAACATTTCTTTTGCGCATTCTAGATCAAACTTGGTCTCCTTTTTTGGCACTTTGCAGACCCACTCACCTTCTTCAAGTTTCTTCCCCTTATATTCACCAGTCCTTGCTCCACTCCATAGCACAATATTTACCTTAGGATCATCGTCGCGAGGCGTATCCCTCATCATCTGCGGGTTCTTAGTCGGTTGTTGAGGCTGTGCCCCCTTTTCGCATATCTTAGCCAACAATATAGGGCAATCCTCCATTGCATGGTCAAACTGAGTACAATAGAGGCATGATAGATGTTCAAATTCGAGAAGCCTCGTATGTAGTGTCCTAGTCCTCCACAATTGTAACAAATAACCTACCCTAAACCTCTACCAGGTCCTCCTCCACTTCAGCCTCATCCACACCCCTGATACTCAGCTTGTGCTCCTCGAGCGCCTTGGTCCGGAGGCCATGTTTCTTCCTGCACCCTATATGGAGGTGTTCTATACATCATTAATCCATAACTCTAACAATTGTGCTCATCATGACCCACTGATTGATAGATGTTCTAGAAGAGTTGTTGTGGTGACAATATGAATCTTTGCAACAAATGGCAATTGTTCATCACATGTTTCCCAACTACCTAAAAATAGCACACCATTGTGCGAGCCTTGCACTTGGCCATATTGCAGCTTCTGGCCTTAGAGGCATTGGTACCATTGCTGTAACATAATTTGCGAAAATTAGACAGTGATCGTTGTCATGCCCCTGGCTTTTGCACTTCAGGCACCAAAATTCTTCGAGTACCTTAGGCTGAGTTGTTCTATCTTTCTTCAAAATCTGCATTTCTAGGCAAAGGTTCTGCAACTGTGCATGAATCTACTAAACCCCTAGATTAGAATCTTTCATTGGTGTCTCCTACAATCTTATCATGATATCCAGATCTTACACCTAGGTCCCAATCTTCTGTTGTGATAGTGGAACCCTTAGATGAGGCAGGAGCAAGGCCAAAAACCATTTTCGGTGCTGCCCATCAATAAGATTCATGTTAGCCTCATGGATCATAAAATTCAATCTCTAATCCAAATCCGGGGTGTCTCACGAGGCTTCATCATGATCTCTTTGAATCCCGCAATTGATTGGGCTTCAAACATAGGCCTACTAAATTCCTTATTCAGTGTAATTTGTATATCTGCCAATGCAGACATTGGGTTATCAGTGTAGTATTAATGTACCATGTTAGTGCGTAGTCCTCCAAAGCACTAACCAACGTTGCTTTCTTCATTTGATCATCAGTAATACTCTGAGCTTCCCATACGGGATTTCCAAGCAACCAAATTGGTTTGAATCTTCATTTCCCATGCCCTTGAACACATGTAGCCTTACGGAGTTCACCATATTGGATAGTGGCAAAGGTGGTGATGGTGTAAGTGAAGGCATATATGGTGGATGTGAAGATGGAGGCGGTGTGGGTGGATGAGGTATTCCTGGGAACCCTTGCTTTAACAACTGAACAACACTCTACGAAGATTCCTATGTTGCTTCCTTGTCATCACTCAGAGAGGGTTCAATTAGCAGGTTATATTCAGGGCCAGTTCTTCCCTTCTTCCAGAATGTCCTTCCACTTTGCATAGCCCTAAACATCAAGGTAGTTGCATAACGTTCTTTTCGCACAAGAGCATCTTAATCCAAGCATTCAACGATTTTAAATAATTACATTGAAGCCCCTTGAAGAAGTGGTGATCTACTTCGCTATAAATAAACGAGGTATCAACCATGAACTCTGTCATGAATCCTCGTATGATACAATCGAGCCAACGATTGACAGCGTGCGTGATCTTATCTTTAGAGGCTTCCAATATCCGCACAAACTCCAGGGTCCAGAGAATCGGACCATGAAGCCTCCACCTCCCTTGGCCTTCTTCCAACTTTGCAATCCACTCGTTACAACTGAATCGGGAAGGAACAAAAGAAGATCTCGTTTATTTCTATGTATAGGTATCTATCTCACCACTATTCTTTAATCAATAACAGATTCCTCTTTTCTTGCACTGCGAGTTCATGGATATTTCTATCCAACTAGTCTTCGATCTCTTTCTTAGTTGGATTCCAAAGATGCGACATCACACATATCGTTATGTAGATCCTAGTCTTGGCAATGGAACCATTTGTTAGCTTCATGGGCCCTGACCTAGGTTCAGTGTTAAGTCAGCCAAGCAAATCCCTACACTACTAACCCTTTTGGCATCAATCTGCGGAGTGCCAATTGAAGTCTCACCCGAAGCAGTATGGTGTGATGCAAGAACCAAGTTTATGCACCCTGAGATGGTTGTGATGTCATTTTTATACCCTAAACCTTCCTTCACATAGACCTATAAGCCCTTTAGGGCTTATCAATGTACTTCTCTTATTCATCCTTGAAGCCTCCGTGAAAGTCTCTGTTCATCCTTCGCGGACTGTAAATAGCCAATTCAGATGCTTACACACCTTTGTAATTATCCTTATTTTTATGTCTACCCTAATTAGCTTAAGTATTGGTTAACTTCAACATGCATTATGATTATCTTTGCTAAACAAATATTCTTACTTGCGTTCATATGACAAGGTAAAATACATAGGCTCACGCATCAATATAGCATTAAATCATAAACCTAGTATTCAGCATAACATAATCACAGTATTCATAACAGAATTAAAATAACTCATACACAAATACCTCCAGAATAATTCTCTTTATTTATTGTTTAGATCTCTAGTACAGACTCTAACTTCCCTATGCACACAGCTACAAGAGTCCGCGCACTCAACTGCAGACTTCTACCCTAGGCATCTACGCACATAGCTGCAAAGCCTCTTGATACGCTACAACTCTTCGCCTTAGCTCTCACAGACCAAAAAATTACTTAGAACTCTACTTTCTACTTCCCTTAGACTCTTCTAATACTCCCCTTTTATACATCCCCATGCCCCATGGACGAAGGGCAGATCTCATCAAGACGACACAAACTATCTAACTAAGGGATGAAACCCTTTTTGACTTTTTATATCTTCACACTCCACAACTACAAAACATGGAGAATTTACATTCTTTATACAAAATGTGGGCCTTTAGCCCTAAAACGTGCACTTTTGACCCCAAAATTGACCTCAAGGGACCTGTTCCTGACAGTTACCCCATATAGGTGCCCCATAGGAATGATCTTCTACTAATTAGCCATGCGTAGATGTATAGGAGACCATTATAGCGTAGGCCTCCCCATCCTCTCCCATGTCTATTTAGGTAGTATGTTCACATCAGAAATGAACTTGAAGAGGACTTGATCCATTTCATATTCTCCAATCTGCGCGGCTAGCCTCATCTCACACCCTATTCGCTTCTTATGTTTACGTAGTTTTCTCACTGAGCGTTGGTTATAAGGAATATTAATTTTTCATGTACAATTTCCGATTAGCTCCTAAAGCCCTTCCACTATCTTCTTATCCCTCAACAGATCCATACAAGTTTTCAAAAAAGTGGCTAATAATGAGGGGGATCCATGTCCTACACTTCATTATTTCTAGCTGATTTCTCTTGACTCCCTAATATAGAATCTTCATAGAAATTCATCTTAGCCTCCATAAAATTTTATCTAACCTATTTGAGGTCAAACCTGACTTCATTTTTACTAGCCTTGCGCACCCATCCTTCGGTCTCTAGCTTCCTTCATGTATCTTCTCTTCTGGCCATACCATTGTGCATTACAATATTAATATTGTGACCTTCCTTGCAAGGCTTCACCCTCATCATCTGGATGTTATGCGTAGGCTCTTGTGTATTTTTCTCCTGCTTATTAGCTATAAGCACTGGGAAATCTTCTATCACATGATCAAACTATCTGCAATACTCATAGGATGGATCGGTTGGGTTCTAACAATCACATGCAAAATGACCTTCTTCACCATATTTGTAACAGATTATTTTTCCACAACCTCTGCTAGCCCCTCCTCCTCTTCCTCTTCCATGCCCCTGAAATCCTTTGTGCACTTAAACCGTTCCCTAATCCTAAGGTCAATTTTTTCCTGCATTCGATAGGTAGGGTCCTTTCCATCATCAGTTCATAACTTTGGTAGTTTTGCTCATCATGCCCAACCGATTTACAGAAGGTACAAAATAACTATTTTGATGTCTGTAAAAACTTCTGCAGAAGATGAAAATCATTACTCATGTGCTTCCTAGCTATCTGATAGATAATGCACCATAATGGTACTCCTGCACTTGGTCCCGCAATGTTTTCAGGCTTCATAGGTACATGAACGCCTCCAATCAAGTAATTATGATAAATATGGAAGTGATCCTTATCATGTCTCTTTTATTTGCGTTTTATAATCCATACTTCCACACGCACCTCAGTCTCAGCATCCTTCCATGTCTTCAAACTCTGCAAATCCATGTGTAGACTTGCCAGCTGTGACTAAATCTATTGTACTCCAACATTCATATCCTGTACTGGTGAGGCTTCCAGCCTCATCGTGATCTCCACAACCTCCACTTGTGTTCCTATATTTTGTTGTGATAATGATAATCTTAGATGTGGCATGAGGGATGTGATGTACTAGTCCCTATCCTTATAATCCTTGATCGACATGTTAGCCTGCCAGATCAGTCACTTTAACCTTTGTTAGAAATCCCACGAGGACTCATTTACCCTCTACTGTATCTCCTTAAACTTGGTTATAGGCTGCGCCTGAGACTTTGGCTTCATAAACTCACTGTTCAACACCTACTGAGTTTCTGCCATTGTCACACCAGGTCCATCCTAAAAGAACTTGATATACCTGGTCAATGCCTTATCCTACAACATTGTGACAAACCATGCTTTCTTTATATTATCATCCGTGATCTTTTGCACTATCCACACAACGTCTATAACAAACCAGAATTATTTGAGGTCTTCACTTCCCACCCGCTTAAAGATTGGGATCTTCATCATGCTCGTCATGTTGAATGGTTGGTGTGGAGGTGGAGGTGTAGGTGACGGTGTACGTGTATGCAGTGAAGGTGGGCTTGGAGGTGGATTGGATGGATGAGGTATCCTCGTGATTCGTTGACTTACTATATTTAACATGCTTCGTAGTGTACTCAAACTATTCCCTTCATTGTCACTGGAAGAAGATCCTAACAACATATTGTATTCTGAGCCTAATTCCTTGTTCCTTCCAAAATGTTTTCTGATTTGTGTAGTTGCAAACGTCAAGGTAATGGCATAAACCTTTTTCATACAACAACATCTTAATCTAGGTTTTTTGAGATTTTAAGTACTTACCTCGCAGTCCCTTGAAAAGCCTCTGTTCGGCTTCACTATAATTGATGATCATATCAATCACATGTTGAGTGACAAATTCTCCTAATATGCGATCAATCCAGTGATCAAAAACCCACGCGATGTTGTTTTATGAATCTTCTAGGTGCGTCACCAACTCAATATTCCACACAATAGGGTCGTCAAATATCCACGTACCATGACTTTCCACTAATCTAGATAGCCACTCATGTAGTTCGAAGTGGAAGAAACTGAAAAATGCTTCAATTTCACCTGTGTACATGTATCTAATCAACCATTGCTCCTTGGATAACCACAAATTTCTCTTCTCCCAAGTTGCAAATGTGTGCAACTTCTGACCAATCGAACTTTCGATTTCCTTCTTAGTAGGAAACCACTTATTTGACATCACACATTCCTCACATAGATCCTGGCCCCGCCAATAGAACCATTTGTTGGCATGGTGGGGCTTGATCTAGGTTCATGTTTAACTGCACCAACCAACAAAACCCTAACTGCTGGCCCTTTTGGCAAAAACGTACCTAGCACAGGCTACAATCTCACCTGAAGTAGTTTAGGGGATGCTAGAACCAGGTTTCTACATCCAGAGGTTGATGTGATGGTTTCTTGATATCCTTGTGGCTTGCTCTACCTTCATGCAACTCTAATTCTTAAGAAAATATAACTATTGTGCATCTATCTAAACAACTTCTAGATCTTCGCGAAGGTACTTAATTGTACTTATTATGCATAAATTTTTGAGATCTACCAATTTCGTGCAGTAAATAAGCATTAATTCACACAAATCATATCACTGAGCAAAGATACATAAACTTTGTAGAAGTAAATGACAAGACACAAATGCATCAATTTCGGCCCAAAACAATCTTTATTAAGTATAAATTTTCAATTACAAACTTTTCTCCCTATGCACTCAGGTGCAAGGGTCCGCACACTTGGCTTGCAAACACACTAAGGTCCCTGTGCACTCAGCTGCAGGAGCCTTCCCCTTTCACATAAGTATAAGAAACAGATATTTCCTACCTTAGCACCTTGCCCTTACAATAATTCTTCTATCACTCCTTGATACTTATACTCACTATGACTCATATATTTATAGCATTTTCTTTACAATACGATGGTTCGTGGACCATGGGCGGGTCTCAAAACAAATCTATCACCTACCCATCTAAGGGACTATATCTTGTTTGACTTTTACTTGCTTTGTGCACCACTTCCACATTTCGTGGAGACTTTACATTTGTTACAAAACGAAACTACAAAATTTACTCAAAATTTACTCAATTGACCCTAGGGACCCCTTCCCAACAAAAATAACAACTATCTTACATTACTTGGACCGGATTGGGAATTCTCCAACATGGCTATAATCAACTTAAAGAAGAGGAAAATGATATTTGAAAGCAAGAATATTTGAGTGATCGTTCCCTTGGATCCATCAGAAGGATCAAGGTATACTAAACCAGATAAAGAGGAGTGCAACCTAGCTGATATAGATAACATCTATCAGATGACAAAAAGGGGACAAGATTCTTTTAGCCATATTGAAGGAAAGTTGAGTTGGAAGCCTCGTAGTTCGACTACTTCAAATTCAGAATAAGAATTAGAAAATTAGTAAAATAGGTTACATGAAGTATCTACAAGGCAATGTGTAAGAGTTACTAAAGAAGTTCGTTGTATGACAGTTGAGGTATTTGGCTTACCTTTGTATGATGGTTTGGGTTATATAAATACCTTTCATGAAGAATATGAAGAACAAAGACCAAAGTGTCAAAGTCTGTTAGCTCTTGATATAGCCTGAGAACCACTCCTGCTAGATGGTGGGGTACTCATAAGAAGAACATAGAAACTTGGAAAGAATGTCGAAGGTTGATATGGATAAGGTTTGGTCAGGTAGAAATGGAGTTGGCAAATAAATATGATGGTCAAATTGATCATAGAGAGCACATACAACTTTTCATGACAACATGGAAGGAGATTCTACGAGAAGAATGGGTGTTGGCTTATTGGGGCCTGACTCAGGTTCAAAAGTGATTTAGCCAAAAAAATCCTGAAACTAATAGCCCTTTCGGCAATAGCCCACAATGCATGGATTGAGGTCTCACCTGAGGCAGCATGGCAGGGTGCTAGAACCAGGTTTCTGCACTCTAGAGATGTCTTGATGAAATCTAGGGAGTTCGCGAACCAATCCTACGCGCTTGCGCTGCTCCTTGCAGTCGTCTATCCTTCGCAGTTTGTGCAACTGCTTCTGCACAACTCCGTAAAGAGTGCGAAGAGGTGTTGTCTAGATCCTTTATCCTTAATGTGCTATTATTATAGATATTAACTTAATTGTGTGGGCCCAATATTATCATTAATCATTCAAAATTCATAAAAAGTGCACACAATCATAAAACTGTAAAGAGATACATAAATATAACATAAGCATAGACACAAAATATTTCAGAGTCAACTTATCTTTTATTAATTCTCTATCTAAGTACAATCCCAACTCTACCGTGTGCACTCACCCACAGGGGTCCACGCCCACAACTATGGACTCTACTAGGCCTTTGTGCACTTAACTACAGAGGCTCTGCCTAAGACTATAACCCAATACCTTCAAATCCACTCCTAACTTCTAATCATGCCTTCGCATCTCCCTGTTACTTCTCCAAAACGAAGACTGACTTTACACTTAGAGCCTTGCTCTATTTATAGAATCCCATGGTCCATAGACCATGGGTAGGCTGACACAATTTACATTATATTACATTATCTTAGCGTGGACAACCCTAGACTCTTGCATTAAATGCCTGCATTTTGCAGGGTCTTTACATTATACTTGACCAAAATTCGGGCTTCAAGCCCCAAAAAATTGCTATGGGAGGATCTGCTGCCCAACAATGGGTGCATGGTTTCATCCATACAATGGAGACAATTCCTCAAAACCGGTACCTGGAAACAGAACTTTGACGTGGAACTATGAACTAGGAAGATATGGTTGATGGATTTGTACTAACATTTATCTTTGAATATGATTTTCCAAATATAGATTCAACCCTTTAGATAGTTAAAAAGAAGATTTTTTAGAATGAAATTCCACTCACTTGGTAGGATGATTGGGTTGCGGACCTACAAAATGTACTGGAATGCTACAACATCACTACAAAAGAAGATGATGACCCTCACAATATTTACATAGCATAATTTGAAGGCTACCACGATTTGAATGGACTTGAGTATAAATGCCTGATATAACAAATCCATTGAAGACAAAGAAGGTGATTATAGGAGTAGAAGAGGAGCTGAAATTTGCAACGATAGGACATTATTGGCATGAAGAAATAGTCAACAAAGTGACACATCTTTTGCATAAATACCAAGAGTTATTTCCCACTGATTTTCCAGATATGAAGGGCATAGTAGGAGATTTAGGAGCTATGAATATTCCTCTAAATCCTAATGCAAAGGTAGTTAGGAAAATACCTTATAGACTAAATCCAAAGTACAAAGAATAAGTGAAGAAAGAACTTGAAGAAATGACCACAACTGGAATCATTGAACCCGTGGAAGAATCAAAGCAGGTAAGTCCTATGGTAGTACAAGAAAAGAAAACATAAGGAGAAATTAGGATTTGTGTTTATTTAAGGATGTTAAATAATGGATGTGTACATGACCCATTCCCTACTCCTTTCATTGATGAAGTATTGGAGAATGTAGGAGGTCAGGAAGCCTATTGATTTACAGATGTTTTTCAAGATACCATCATATTAGAATTGCACCAGAGGATCGACATAAGACCACCTTCGCCATAGAATGGGGTTCATATCAGTATACACTAATGCCTTTTCAAATGAAGAATTCCCCTACCATATTTTCAAGAGAGGTGGTTTCACACTTCAAAGAATATATTCACAAGTTTTTAGAAGTATACTTCGATGATTGGAAATTGTCTGGGTCATTGAAGAAACATGTTGCGAGCTTAAGACTGATGCTCGATAGATGTAGGTAGTATAAGATCTCTCTGAATATCAAAAAGTGCATATTTTGTGTACATTTTGTATATTGTTGGGACATATTTTTTGCAGACAAGTCTTGGTGGTGGATGCTGCGAAGATTTATATTATTGTGGATTTACCTCCACCAAAGACAGTGAGACATCTTCGCACCATATTGGGACCTACATGATATTATAGAAAAATTTTCAAAGGATATGCACAGATCATTACGCCTATGGAAAATCTACTAAAGAAATATGTAACATTCCTATGGAATGAAGAATGCCAAAAGAGCCTCGAAACACTAAAAGAAAAGATGGTAACTGCTCTTATACTAGTATTCTGTGATTAGAATAGGGAATTTCATGTGCATGTGGATGCTTTATGCATAGATTTAGGAGTGGCATTGGCATAACTAGGTGCAGGAGAAATCGACCACCCTATAACTTTCACAGGTAGGAAACTTTCTAAAGAAGAGAAAAACTATATAAATATAGAAAGGAAAGGACTGGCTATGGTATATTCATTACAGATGTTTAGACACTATTTGTTGGGATCACATTTCAAGATGTTGACAAATCACTCAGCACTAAAATCTTTGGTCAATAAACCTATTTTAGGAGGAAAATTTTGCAAATGGCTATTATTGTTTTAGGAGTATGAATTTGAAGTCGTTCTTAAGCTAGGAAGACTAAATGCTATACCTGATTATTTGTCAAGGTTGGAAAGAGGAGAAGAATTGATGAATATAGAGGATAATTTTCTTGATACGCAATTGTTTTCAATCAAGATAACAGATGATCACTTCGCTAATATTGTTCACTTCTTAACCACAGGGATGGCCCCTTTAGAATACACTATGCAACAAAATAAATAACTGGTGGTTGAGGAAACATATTTTTCACTAATAGTAGGACGTTTGTATAATATGGGACAACATGAAATATTGCGCAACTATGTCCTTTAGCACGAAAGACAAATAATTTAAACAAAAGCTCATAATGGCACAACTAGTGGACATTATGCAGGGAAAGCTACTGCGTAAAATTTTTTGAGAGTGAGATTATGGTGGCCCACACTACGCAACGATGAAAAGGATTATTGTTGAGCTTGTGATGTCTACTAAAGAATAGGAAAACCTTCAAGAAGAGATGAAATGCCACTAGTTCCGCAAGTAACATTGCAGGCTTTTGATAAATGGCCTATTGATTTTGTTGGAACTATCAATCCACCAAGAAGAAGGACTGATGCGAGACATATAATCACTACGACTGATTATTTGACAAGGTGGGATGAAGCATGACTAGTGAAGGATTGCAACATAGAAACTACTGACAAGTTCATCTTTGAATACATACTAGCCAGATTTGTGTGTCCAAGGATATTGATAAGTGAATGAGGGTCACATTTATTGAATAATAACAATGAAGCATTAACTACGAAATTTCAAGTTTACCACCAAAAGGCCACTCCTTATCATCCTCAGGCAAATGGAACTATGGAAGCATTCAATAAAATTTTGGAAAATGAACTGACCAAGGTATGTAATGTAAACATGGATGACTAGGATCTTAGGATTCTAGAAGTATTATGGGCTTATAGGACTACATTCAAAAATTTGATAGGTTAGACACACTTTAGATTGGTTTATGGGTGAGAAGCTGGGTTTCGCATGGAATACGTTGTCCCTAGCCTAAGAATTTGAGCTTTTATGAATATGGAAGTCCCCGACATAATGGAAGAAAGGATGTCGTAGTTACTTGCTCTGGAGGAAAACAAGTTTATAGAAGGATTTCATCAACAAATATAAAAAGCAAGAGAAAAGTGTTTGCATGACAAGAACATTAAGCAAAAAAAGTTTCAGATAGGAGACCTTCTTCTCTTCTATGACAATAAGTTTGTGAAATTTCCAGGGAAATAAAAAACACATTGGTTAGGCCCATATGTTATTAGGTATATTATCGATGGAGGCACAATGTCATTAGTAGAGTTAAATGAAGAATTAATTTAGGGAAAAATAAATGGTAGTAGGTTGAACATATACAGGGACAAACCTTCCCCTACAACTTCGCCCTAAAAGAAGAAATAGGAAACTATTGGTGTCGCATCCAATTGAAAGTGGGTACTGGACTATAAACTACATTACAAACAGAGCTTAGATGAAGAAAATACTTCAATACAGTAGAGAATATGTCAAAGTTCATGGGAAGCCGCCATTTAGGACAAAAGTGTGCTACAATAGGGAACATGTTGAAGTTCATCGTGAAACTAGATATATTACCATTAAAAGGGAAATGACACATGAAAATTTGCATTTAAGACGACAAATTGGCATAATTTAAGGATAGATATGCATTTAATGATGAAATATGAACAAAATTGGGACAAAATCAAATCTAATGGTGAGGTTTGAAGGCCATAATTTTTATAAATAACTAACTCTCACCCAGATTAAAACCTTTGCTAAATCGAGTGATTAATAGCGTGAAGAAGTGAGACTTCATTGTGTATGTCGTCTAAGCGATCTTGGGAGTAGATTGTGTGGAGTTTTTGTGAGTAGGGATTGTTTGGAGTCATGGAAACTATAGATATGTCCACCCCAGTAGTTGCTACACCCTTAGTGGGATCACTCATGGTAGTAGCATGTCGCCACAAAAACAACGACAATCACCAAGGACAAAGCAAACCAAGGAAGAAACAACCAAGAAAAAATAGGACAAGAAGCCTGCCAAACCTATGAAATGTCATAAGAAACCTAAGATGGTAAATATTAATGAAGAAGTGGTGGAAATACCTGCAGAGGAAGGTGGCATAGCATTTACTTTGCCTCTCCCCTCATGCATCCTGCCGAGGAATCCAAATTCTAAACCAATAAAGGATTCCAAAGATGCAAAGTATGAGACATTCACAACACTATTGCTAGAAGTTGTGCCATTTTTAGTAGAGATTTTAGGGAAAATCACCTAGCTCAAATTTACAGACTAGGATTTTTATGACTAGAAGAAGTACCCTCAGTTCATACTAGATAGGTACTTCCAGCAGGTTCACTATCCAGAGAGTAGTGTAATGATATTGTAACCATAATGGTGGATAAATGGGTTGGCACAATCAAGACTGCTCAATATGTTGAATGTGTCACACTTCGGTAGAAGTTCAGAAAAAAAATGTGTGTGTGACAATTATTGGTACTAATACATGATGGACACCTATGGATGGAGAATAAGGTCCCCATAAACCAAATGTTGATTGAGAGGATCGGTAGAGTACCTTACAAAGGGTGGAATCTCATGGAAGAGTTCGTGGGAAAGGATCAGGACCATGCTTTGGCAGGGAATATGAAGAAGAATTACGGACTAGTCAAAGGAAATAGGGGCTATGACATAAACTCAATCAGTGGCCAAGAATACTGCTTCACCGCACACATTTTGGCCAAAACATTATGAGGAAGTGTCCCACAAATGAATTTCCTACGTCGGTGGTGTCTTTAGCCGCGTAGTGCGCATATGGAGTCTAGTATAATGGGGACAACTATTGTGCAAAGAATTCCTAGACTACTTGCATGAGGACCATGAGAAAGGTACATCTTTCCATTATGCCTAGTTAATCTTGGTCATTGCTATGTTGGCATGGAAGGAGGCAAAGGATACGAAGTTTTCTCTGATTGAAGAAAATGCGTTTGAGGCCATAGGTATGCTTCACTGTGGCATACCACTCAATTATCATGAGCAAAAGAATAGAATATTATTCATATTATATTAAATGGATCTACACATGTTAGTAAACTAACATCTATGCCTTTCGCTGAGTTTGCACAAACAATATAGCCCTGTGGTGAGGTTCAAGGCAGATTTTCATATATTGTACATACAAGCCTCACATAGATACGAAGAAGGAATGGCATGCATTGCCATATATGTTCAAAGAGGATGATCTAGTAAAAGTAATAAAGACACAACCTAGAAAATTGATGACTCTAGTGGTGGAAGAAAGAGACAGCGCAACAGAAGAAGAAGAGCTAGACACTTCGCACCATTATGAAGCGAGTGGAAGAGGAAGAGGAAGAAGAAGATGAACACCATGAAGAAGAATGTCATGACAAAGAACACCATTATAAGGACCCTCAAGGAGGCGAGGATATGACTAAGAAGACAAAAAGGCAGAACTAGAGAAAACTATTGTAGAGAAAAGAAATATCCAAGGTGAAGCTACCATTAAGGGAAAAAATAAGCATAAGGTGGATAAAAAAAAAAAGAAATCACACCAATGGTTCTCACTGAAGGAGACCTAGATCAAATCAGAGACAAGGTTCGGGAGATAACAATAGAATCCTAGAATAGGGTGGAAGATTTCTATGGTGAAATCATCACAAGTGTGCAACAGAGTATTGCAGAGATGAATATTTCGGTGCAAACATCCATACCACCAGCACAGATAGGTAAAGGAATCCATTAGGAAAGGATCATAGAAGAAACATTTTGGATGATGATAATGTAGATACCTATCAGAGCTCTATAGTTCAACTCCGGCGAATTCAGGCAGCAGGGAAAAGGTTGGCACCATGTCAATATGAACATGGAAGCACTTCCCACTTTGGTATTACATGAATTTCACCAAGGTATCACAAATGAGCTCAAGGAGAGTGAAAAAAGCACTTCACACTTAAGCATTTTGATAGAACAAGAGTGCATTGCATTGAATAAACAACTCAACTATGCCATCAAGGATAAGGAATAGGTAGATCTACACCATCATAGACTTAAAGAGGTGGTCAAAGAAACTTGTAGGAAATTTATGGACATGGATGTCCATGAGGATAAATCAACAAAGGAAAAGGTTGTGAAGCTCGCCGTTGCAATCATGGAGCAAAAGGATAAAATTTCCGCAGTGAAATTCAAATATGAGATACAGATTAGAGAGCTACAAAAGAAGTTGTAACCAACTATTCCACCAGAAGTGTGAGCAAAGGGAGATTTGCTTAAAGAGTGGGATTGCGAACATCTCCGCAGCATTGGAAGATTGTGGAAAATTAATGGATGAGAGCATGCAAATTTGGACGTCGCTATAGAAAGATCCAAATGTTTGGAAACTATAAGAGGAAATGTTGAAAAATGAGCATCAAATTAAGGAGAGTTGGGTAGTTGTGAAGACTTTTCCAATCTCCCAGAGGCTCACAGAAATTAGTGAGTTGAAGGAATTGCAAACAAAAATAAAAAAGTTGAAGAAGGAGGAGAAGATGTTTAATAGAAAGGACTTAGCCTTTGTAGGGTGAGGTCCTTTAGCTATCATAGGAAGTGGATGAGAAGCTTTAGAAACTTCAACAAAGGGAGATATAATTGGAAATCAGAACATGTCGTAGAATAATTATTAGAAGAAGTGTGCAGCGAGGAAAAGGAGCATGTAGAGATTCTACAAAAATTCAAGAAGGCATACAACAACATTGCAGAAAATATTAGATGCAAAGCCACTCAGTGACTAGGGATGAGTCACATGTGAGTTTTGGGGGCCTGTTGGGGGCCTGTTGGGTGCAACCCAACATGGCCAGATTTTGGGCAAGGAATCCAAATTTTGTGAAGAGCGTAGTAGAAAGGATGTCATGGAGTGTGAAGTGGACCATGCAGTAGAGAAATGAAGCCTATTGAGGACTGCACCAAAAACTCACCACACATTATAGGGGCTTCAAGGTGAAGCCCCTCACTTTTTTGTAAAATCATATAGTATTGTAAAAGTTGAATGGTTTTGGACCATAGCCCCTTGTATTTTGGAGACCATGGTATTGGATCCATGGTAATATAGTGATGCAATCCCTCAATGTAATAGTATATATATGGATGAATAATAAAGAAGGAAGGCATCATATTCAATCCATATCTATGTTTATTGTTTTATTTTTTTTATCTATACTTCGAAGAAAGAGGAAAGGTTCCACAGCTAAGTGCATGGAGGCTTGGGTCTACATCTTAGTACAGATACCATCTACAACTTTGTGTGTAGACAACCTGCAACTATGTTCACTAGTGAAGAACTATTTGTTTTATCAAATTCTCTATCATAAGCAATAGTTCTTGTCGATGTTTCCCCACATTTATATGAATGATGGTAAAATCTATGTCTTCATGTGTTGATTTTCTTATTATCTGTGATTTATTCCAGTGTATGTGCGATGAGCATAATCTTGCGAAGTACTATATAAGTGTGAAGTATTTAATGAATTCAAAGTATTTTATAAGCGTTAAAGCATAAGAAAATACAAAATTTCCACATTGCAGTATACCTCAGGGCTACAAAATCTTGGTTCTGCAACCACCCATAATCACTTCGGGTGAGACTGCAACTTGTTTGTACGTCGTTGTCGAAAGGGCCAACGATTGAGGGTTTTTTGGTGCATAGTAAAGAATTGAACCTGAGTCATCTCAACCTAAGCCAACAATGGTGATGAGAGATATCAATTTGGAGGAAGGATTGGGAACATTATAATTTAATTCATTCAAGGCCACATATGTTCTGTGGCCTGTGAGATTTTTGTACTTCCATAATAATGGATTTTTTTTTGTTTCTCAACAAGTCAAATTAGTGGTATTTAGACCAACTCTTATGTTTGCAAGCCTCACACAGTCTGTGACAATTAATGATATCATTTCCTAGTATGTAATAATTTTTATTTCTAGTGAAGTGATTTCAAGAATGGCTTTATTTTATTTTTAAGTTGTTTGTGATATTACTCAAATTGGTTTTTCAATGAACATGGAATTGCATCATATACAATGTTTTGATGTGAAATTTTACTGAGTGATATAGTAAATATTTCTTAGTAGATGAAACTGGTGAAAAGGAAATCTCCAAGATTGTATCATAGACTTTTTTATATCAAATTTTAATAAAATATGGTAATATTTTAAAAAATAAAAGATATTAAGATCAAATTGGAAAAAAAAATAGGAGAACACCAAGATGTGAGCTATAACTGAGAAATAGAGATGCATCTACATTACAGTGATAGCTATGTTGTAGACAAATCTATTTCTCAATTATTTTTAACACTGCCAACTTAATTGAGAAATATGTACAATACCGAGTATATCCCTACAAATTAAAATTTTGGTATTTCCCAAAGGCTTAGTAAAATATCCACATTATCAATAATCTCTTAATTTTTATCCATCAAGTATTCTCTTCTGGTTCTTCATTTCATTGTTTGCCATGGGTTTCTTCTCTTTGTTTGATCTCATAACTGCAACTCAAATTGGCTTCTTCATTTTGGCCTTTGTCGTTGCACTTTTTTCTCCTTCCTTTATGTTATAGACATATTTGGGCACATAAACCCCAAAATTATATGTTGATAAACTAGGGCTCATCAACCCCTAAAAGAGTTGTTTCATACCCTAAAAGAACATGGCCATCTTATTACATCATTCCCCAGAAGTTCTACTTGAGAAACCATCCATAAATGGCCTAAACTGAACCATACTGGCTGCGCCACTGGCAAGGTCTGATGCATACTGAGTAGTACACTGCCCAACTACAATGCATACTAATTAGGCCTTCTATAGGGTGTGATGGGAAATGATGGAAAAATGTCCAAGACAGTTTGCTAGGTGGTTGCTCATGGAATCTCCTAGAAACTTCTCCTATGACACTTGCTTCTCTGAATTCACTCAGGGATGAGTAAGAGATCCAAGAAATATCCAAGTGGAACCAATTGTAACAAATGTAATGACACTAATCAAAACCCTAGAGATGACTCACACCCTTGCACGCATCTATAAATGGATCCCACATCTAAGATATCCAGGGACTAGAATATTGTGAATTGCAAGGAAGTGCTGATTGTTTGTATTTGAGGAAGAAAAGAATTGTATTGTTGGTGTGATCTTTCTATTTCATGAGGTAAAGAGGGATTGAAGCTGGGAGGATGATGTTGGATCAGAAAACTAGGTTGTAGTTCTCCCTTGTATTTAATAAAGTTCTTCAAGTTTTCTTCCATATGATTGTGCAATTGTGAATGTTATAATTTGTGAATTCTGTCATTTGTTCATTATGTATCTTATTCTATAATGCTTATGTTGTAATAGATCAAGATGCTTTGACGGTTCTTTGTTGTGTGTTTCTATAGGTACTCTCCAAGTAGGTTAAGTATGGAGAGGAGTTGCAAGCTCGATCATGGGGGAGAGAGATCAAACAAGGAACTAAGTGGAAGTTCTAGGTTGGTTCCATTGTCTTTATCTTATCTGTTACACATAGAAGAAATAGTTGAATTACTTTAAACTGTTGTTTCTAGGGCAGCTGCCAAACCTAGAGGGCTAGTCATTCGACAAGACACTAGTTTTCCTCGAAAAAAATTGGCGACTCTACTGGGGATTGAATAGATGTTTATTTGTTATTGTTTGTTTTATAAACTATAGACAGAGCCTAAAGTTAGCCAGGTAGCCTTCGAACTGCTCTTGCTCTGTAATTGCATAGTAGATGAATGCTACTTCAGTCAATATCTGGTTTATTTTATGAATTAAACATTTGACTTACAAGCATTCTAGATGCCATTTTGGTAGCTCAGTAACCTCTCAAGATATTCTTTAATACTTTTCTCTTTACTGTCCATCAAAGTTTGGCTTAACCCACTAAAAACAATGGCACATCTGAGGTAAAACCAATTTCAGTTGCGCTCCCTGGCCCATCACACTATCTGTCACTATAACCCAGTATGCATTGCACCTCCCGAGTGTGTAAAGTGTGATGTGTCCCTGTTTCTGTGAAGCCCAGGTGCGATGACTGAGTGAACGTTTTCCATTCTAGAAATTGGGGGTTTTTGACCTTGTTTTCAGTTTTGTTTAGTTGTTTTGCTACTTATGAACAATGCCTCATTACGGAAGTCTACTTTCATCACATGGATTAACCTCTTTTTGATTAGGATTAGTGAATTCTTTTATGTATTTTTTCATCATTTACAATCCTTTGTCGAAAATTTGTTTAGATTGATCTGTCACTTTGATATAAAAAGTGTTGTAATTATCGCTTTGTGTCGAAAAGAGAAGTGTAATGGATTCTTCCTTCCATGGATAATCGATTGTACTTTTTGTTATGTATTTGATCTGATTTATTCAAATTCGAAGTGTTGAAAGCATTTTTATTCAAAATTGAAAAGTGTCGTTTAGTCTTCCTTTCTCTTTTGAAAAAGAAATTTTCGAAAATGTTTCTTTGAGTAAAATATTTCAGATCTTTGTTACATTTATTTTTCCTTTTTGGAATTTTTCACATTAAGGGGAACAAAAACAAATACATGCATTTGCATTTAGCATTTTTTTGTTTGTGCGTGAAAAATGATTTAGGAGAATGCACTAGTGTGTGCTCTTTGCTCTTTGTTTGAAATAATTGCAATCTTCTTTCCCTAGTAGCTAGGATTTTCATTGCTCAAAATAAACAAAGATTGTTTATTATTGTAGATTTCATTTTAGGAATTTCAAAATCAACATCACGCAGTGAACCATTGAAAGGAAAAATTTAAACAAGATCAACTTTAAAATAAATTTCAATGAAATTAACAACGATTTGGAACTTAATGCAACACATCTATAGGTCTAGGCTAGAGATGTGTTCTAGCGTCATTAAAACTAGTAACTATCGTTTTCATTGAAGGTTAGGTGATTCCTCCTCCTTGATATGACAAGTGCTAACACGAACTTATGGTCCCTGTACCATCATGTATATATTGGGAGACCAAAATAGGCTTATATCCTTTGTCCATAGGAAGGCGAGTCTACCGCCTTATTGATCACAATGCACTGAACACAACATTCGAGAAGATTGATTGCCGTACATAAGTCCTTGGTAATTTCTCTTTAATTTATCACCAAGGTGTATATTGAAGTTTTGTGATTGGTTTGGTAATCCCTCTGTCTAGATTTTCTAGAGTATTAACTTTCATTCTTTTTCGACACTTTAAAAGAAAAGGTCCATCTGAGCACTTCTCACTTCAGGCTCATTAAAAATCGAAGGGGACTAGAGTCATCTTTAGCCTTTTTTTGACTCTCAAAAACTAAAAAAGAAAATTAGTGTCAAAGCATCATTAAAATTAATTGAAATTGGAATAAAATCCCTATTACTTAGTTGATCTTAGGTTGAGACATATGGTGTTGAATCCCGAGTCCACTGATCAAGGAATCCCTTTAGAGGGGAATCCTAGTCCTTTTTCCTCTTGGGGAAATATCGTTGCTCCTTATATGGCTACATTGTCCCTTCCAGGAATTACCATTGGCCTGACAGTATGGCTGTTTTCAACCTCTATGGTTCAAAATGTCATGATTCATCCACAATCCAATCAACCTCTAGTTGATACTAAAGTTGACCCTTCACCCTCCTCTTCATTTGTTTCTCCCTCCCCTTCTTCCTCTTCGCTTTGTGAAAGTAGTGATGCGAGTAACCAGGTGGCTAAGAAGAAGAAGAAAGGGAAGGAGAAGAAGAAGCCAATTCATCAAGGGGGCAACCAAGCAACCATTGCTCTCAATGCATCATCTAGTGAAAATATGCACATTAAACTTCCCAAACCCAAATTTCCATGCATAATTTGTGTGGGTGACCATTTTTCTCGAGACTGTCCTTGCTTTCCTCGGACCTTGAAAGAATGGTCTCCTTGCTCACAACATCCTGTGGCATCAACTTCTGGAGATCATGTTGATAACACACCTTCAACCAGCGATAGTAAATTTCATGGACAGATGAGCAAAGTTAGGTTTCCATGTAGGTTATGTGAAGGGAACCATGCCCTTCACCATTTTCCTTTTTTGGATGAAGCCAAAAGAGTGTTGGATAACCATCCCGCTTCACCACAATGACTTCCAAAACTCTCCCCAATTCCTTTACTAGTTGAAAAACTGACTCACTTAAATCAACCATTGGTCGAAACCACTCTCTCTGAAAGTGAATCTTATGAGTCTATACTCAACCAAAGTCAATAGGTCAAGGTGACAGTGGACCCAATTCCACCATCAGTTAATCACACCCTTCCTGAAGAGAGTGAGAATGATACTGTTCAAATTCTCTTTGTTACTTCATATTCGAACGAACTTGGGGGCAATCCGCCTGTTCCATATAAATAAGAGGAAAACCTTCCAATTCTAGTAACACAAGGGGTTAATAAACCCATGTTTTTGGTACCCCCTACAAGTAGTATAGTCACTTCATTTGATCGGAATCAACTAGCGAGATCCTGATGTTACACCGAAATTTGTCACCATGGCTATCTGCAGTTAAATAGCCATTTTGTCCTCCTTATCAAGCCTCAAACCTTTGCTCTTCATGTCAAACTTCAAAAAGAGAGAAAGTCACTTTAAAACATGTTTATCTCTGGGTACGCAGGTTCTCTCTACCTTGCCTCCGTGTACGCACTCCAAACACACTGTACCTGCGTACTTGTACGCTCTGTAAGCCAAAGGATGGGTGCGTACCCCTGTAAAGGTCAAAAGGCGCGAGTTTCATCTTTAAAAAGTTACTTGTGGTCACTTCTAGAGCCTTCTAGAAGAGTGTTTGACGTGTATTGAGCGCCTCCAGATGGTTCATGGATCCCTATGATAGAGGAACTTATCCCATCAAGAGAGGAGCTACCCCATCCAAAAGAGGGAGTATCCCATTGATGTTGGAACTGAATACCTTCCTCTAGAACACTATAAATACAGGCATTGGGCCAGAGGAGG
Source organism: Pinus taeda (assembly GCA_000404065.3). Classification (NCBI taxonomy): domain Eukaryota; kingdom Viridiplantae; phylum Streptophyta; class Pinopsida; order Pinales; family Pinaceae; genus Pinus; species Pinus taeda. Next base: position 24,799 of record APFE031167260.1, on the reverse strand, counting down.
GGAGGTTGAAAGCTGGACATTCCAAAGGGTAAATGCTGCTGGAATTAGGACTTCCATTGTTAACTTGTGAGGAGAGATTACCATCCTTTCTTGTTGCCATATTGGGAGTGGGTGAGCTTGTCAAAGTAGAGGAAATCTCTTGTTGGACCCTGGGAGGAGCTTGCACAACACCAAGGCTCAGGTTGTAATGGTTCCTTTTTGTTTCCTTAATACAAATAAGTCCATTCTTCTCAATGATTTGTTGTTAATGAATTATTTCATGTACTCCTTGGTCTATATGATGAACATGCTTTGTTTTATGAAATATTCAGGTGTTATGTAATCATTTGACTGCTAGTGTATGCAGGTCTTAAATTGAAGGAGGAGCTCATCTGGATCAGCAAGGCTGGACTGCTACAACAAGCGTTGGACCTAAGGTAAGATCGGAAAACACTTGGTTTCTCATAGAATAATGTATGTTTAGAGAAGGATTGCTCTTGTTTGGTTTGTTTGTCACTAGAGAGTCTTAGACTCCTAGGCAGGTTAGGTTTGTCCGCAAAAATAACTCTTTCCGCATGACAAGAGGTTTCTAAAACGATCTTTGCATGTAACCTCCAGCTGTTAAAAATAGATCCCCAAAATCTAGGGATGCTTTTACTTTTTTCTTTTTTTTCGGGAAAAACAGACCATGTATGCAAATCAATATTTCTCAGTCCTAGAGGGAACCGTTCAACCTAACAGCACATGAAGCAGTTTGCAAGCCTGGGGATGAAATTTGCGCAATTTTTGGGTTGAGAAAGACTGGATTTCCTTCATGCATTGTGCAATTTCTAGGGTCATCAGGGAGTGGCCTCCCAGAATTGCACAATTTCTAAGCTAAAGTCAAGTGTTGGGATGGATTGCGCAATTTCTGGAGGAAAGGTTGGTTCCTGTAGGAATTTATAGTGTAAGTTCCTCAGACAGAATGACAAAGGACACCGCTCACAAACTGATCACAGATCAATACACCAGTATTGTTCACATGGTTAAAACCCTCAAAGAGGGAAACAATCCACGGCTTGAGCCAACACAGCCACTTGAGGAAATTTATTGATAAAAAAATGAAAATTTTACATAAGCTTCTCTCAAGAACGGTTACCCTACAAATGAACCTCCATGCTCTTTAAATAGAGATCATTGACCAATCAGGTGTTAAGCCACGGATTAAGTGTTGGTAATACCGAGGAGAGAATTAACCATCAGATCACTACATATCGTGACCATCGAATTGTAAGTTACAAAAGTACATAGTAAAGAAACACACTTTACCTAACTCTACACTAGACCAAGTTACACTTAACTATTTCCTATGTGTCAGAATATCCTAACATCCCCCTTAAGAACAACTTGGGATAGGATTGAAGGATGTACAAATATGACACAATAGGAGAAGGAAGGAGGCACTAGAGCCTATCCCCCCTTAGTGACAACTTC
>APFE031167251.1:0-30819 GCA_000404065.3 Pinus taeda | reverse complement strand
TGGGGTTATGAGGGAGCCAGTCCCATCCAAGTGAACACCCTAAAATCTAACAGTAATGGTTAACGCTAACCATTGGTAGCTGCGAAGACATGATCATTAACATTTATACTGTGTCCATGTGTTCGCCTCCTCATAGATTGTCGAGGTTACAGTTAGTACAACCGCAGATTAGCACTAATATGGGATTAGTATTTAATTAATCTAGTTTAACACTAATTAACCATGAGTTCAACTTGGATGACTTTTAGTGGAACCCACCATATTTGTCCCTAACTCCAAAATTAGTGGAGCCAATTGGAGTTCCTCCAGTTTCAGTGGAGGATTACTAGGAGAAAACAATTTATGTCATAACTTGGGAAAAATTCGAAAATATGAAGATAAAAAAAATTTGTTCCTAGATAATTTTGAATTTCTAGACACTATGGAACAGGTTGTAGAGGCAGAGAGGCACTTATGTACATGATTTTTCAACATTGAAGTTTAATCAAGCCTAGGGTCACCAGAACAGGAGGTCAAGCCCAGATCAAATGTGGTCGAATTGCAAATATTGGAGAGTCATATTTGAGGTTTTTGGATGCTCTGAGTCCATTGAAGTAGGTTTCAGGAGGTTTAGAGCATTGTAAACTATACTTTTTTCATTTTGAGTAAATATAAAGGCCCAATGCATGGAAGCTGGACCAAGGAGACGTAACCTAGGAGAGGTGAACTCCTTTATCAAACCATTGTGTTAAGTATTTTTCTTGGAGGTTTGTTGTACATTTACTTGCTACTTTCTAGCACTTGTTTTTGATGTTATTATACTCATGATTATAACATAAAACTTGATATAAATTTACCTTTTTTGAATCACAAACACCATAAAGGAACCTATGCACATGAAGCAATTGAGAAGAATTTGTTTTTTAATTTGAAGGCTAAATTAACACAACAAAACTAACATTCAACTACAGATCAATAAGCCAGATCAAGCTTTCAAGATTGGATGGTTATTTCTCTTTGGCCCTGTTGAAAATCGCCTCAAACCTCTTACCTGTGTGTCTAGATTATTTTGTTGGTTCATAATTTCAAATGACTTTGATTTCACACAAGTCCTTCTCTATAGCGATAACCTCTTCATAATTTTTGGTTAGTGTTTGTTTCATAGCTTACTTCACAAACTGCACAATGCTTGCTAGCAAGGTAGAAGTGTAGTAATATGATGTGATGGAGTCATGAGGTTTCATGTTTTCCAAAAATTTTTTGAATATGCGATTGAACCTCTGATTAAAATATTTCATTTTCTCCTTTTTCTCCATCTTAAGATTTCCTAGCTCTTTCAGTAACATAGTGGGGGTCTTATTGCCAACAAATTTTTCAAGGAATATCTTCTTAAACCCCCTCCAATTCTGGATGGAGTTTGGAGGAAGGTTGTGATACCATACAACTTCTCTACCATCCAAGGTAGATGGAAAAATTCGACATGAAACATCATCGTAACGTACCTAAAGTTTTTGCAGATGTAGGTAAAATTTGTCCAAACGGTCTTCAGCCTTCACTGTTTTATCAGGGTCACACTTTGTTAAGTGATTCTTTGAATTCTTTGGCATCTTGTGTAGAACACCTAGAAGTGCAAGTGGGCCCTGAGTCATCTAGTAAAAATTTTGGTTCACCATGCCTTCTTCTTCATTGTCCTCCTCTTCCTTTTCAGAATTTTATATCTCTTCTTCCTCTTCCTCTTCCCCACCTGACACATATAAAGTTGTGTTCAAGAGTAGAACATTATCCCTGTCACGATCATGAAGAGTGGATGCACTTTTGTTTTTCCACAGAGTCGGTTAGTTCTTCAAGAGTGGAAATAACTATGTCTTTAAGAGTAGAAACTACTATTGCCATGGGGGTGGTCTTTTTCTTCTTCGGAGAATATGGAAGATTGACTACTCTGGAGATCAATCCAACAACATTCGCAAATTGATGGGTTATAGGGTGGATGGCCCGAATCTGATCATATGGGATTTTACGTTCAAGCTTGGGCTTAGAAGAGACACCAACTTCTAAAGAACTAGTAGGGGAGGTGCAATGAACGTTGTTTTATTGACTAGAAGATGGGACGATGGGGTTGGTGGGTTTATCAAGCATAAAATGCTCACTGCCCTCCTTCTAGCAACAAAAATGTTGATGGTGTTGGACCCACCAAAATTCAAGAGATCTCCCTGATGTGAAGTCCCAATTATACCTTACACCATTTGGTATAGGAGTCCCATTCGGTATAAAGGATCAGTTTCTGAATTCTTAAATATTTCCCTTGGCTCTAACTATTAGCAAGAGTGAGGGGTGAAAATGTATCTTTGAAAAGCAAGGTGTGCCTGGTGAGTGTTCAGTTGCAACTCTGTCAAATTTCTTCTACTATAGAGGGGTTGGGGGGGGGTGGGGGTGCACAGGGAAAATGAGCCTCTAAGGGAGAGGTAATAGCACCACCTAAGAAGAGACACACATGAACTAGAAGGGCCTATCTAATACACAGTGGATGCGATGGTTGATACAACCAACAAATAAAGAAAGATATATCTAGTATCCCGTAGAATAGTCCACAAGGATGGGAAAGAAATAACAACCATTACAACACATTCTCAATAAGATAATTACTAAAATAACTGAAATAGTTCAACTATCTTAGCAAGCGTGAAAGAAAACATGAAATACAAGCACCCACATAATAGTCTTACAAAAATTCATAGTCCATGCATGAAAAACGTGTTGGCCTTGAAGGCTTCTATTATTAAGTAAAAGTTCCAAGACACATTTTTACAATGTACATCACTAGCCCCATTAGTAGAGCATTCGAGCCACTCCTTGATCCTCAAAGAACTAGTTGATCTCTATAATGCCTTGCGGGATGAGCCAATGTGAAAAGTCCTTTGCTCATACAATGAGGGAGTATATATAACCAAGGGTGACTTGTTGACTACCCTCATGATTGTTTGACTTCCTATGAATTTTCAACTTACATGACTCTTTACATTACATGTGTGCCCTTTGGACTTCCACTTTACAATATAGTTTGAATACAATATACATGATCCACTATAGTGATGTGGAATATGACCACTCATGACATGACATGAAACTGATGACATGGGCTACTTGGTGATGTGGAAATGTTAATTCATTGTTGCTGCTAAGTGTTGGATGTATTCTTGAAGATGCTTTCTCTTCACCTTGGCATGGCTTGGTGATGTGTAATCTTCAATGATATTTAGTCTTGGATGGTGGTCGTAAACTTGTGTCCCTTTGCTTTCTATTGATTGATCAACTCATGAGTTTAGCTACAAGAGAGTATTTAGGAATGATTCCCTCCTTCTTCTCCTTCTCCATCATCTTTCCATGACATGATAGTGTACATGTTCCTGCAATTCACTCATGACAAGACGACATCAATCTGGAAACCCCTAAGTCTTAGATGATGCATTCTAATCCACCAAATGAGTTTGAAACAAGTGTTAGGTTGGGAAGAGGGGATCAGTGACTACGTATTATAGTTCCAGAAGCTAAGGGAAAAGCTTGAGCTCTGAGACTACGCATTGCATAGCTCAGGGAGGTCTGAAGGAGAAGAATGCGCAAATTTTGGATCGAGTGAGGTCACGCCGAGGGAATGGACACTCGGAGAGACAACTGCACAGTTTGGGGTGTTAATGTACAATTTTATTCTATGCATTTCACAGTTCAAGCACTCAGGGGATGATCTTGAGGCTTGAAAATGTGACGTGCGCAGTTCAAGCGAGGCTGGACGACATAACTGCGCAACTCTGGAGGTTAAGGTTAGGTCTTGGGCATAAGAACTATGCAATGCAACAGCCCTAGGAGATCGGAACTACAAATTGTGCAATATCAAGCAACATGGTCATAACTTAGAGGCTGAGACTAAGCAATACACAATTTAGTTAGGGCTCAGTGAAGCTAAGTTGCTCGGTCATGAAGGTTTTCTGAAAAAGGCTAAGTGTGGGATGGGTGATGAACTATGATGAACCTTGAATGTGATTAGACACTTAGCATAATTTGACAAAACAAAAACATAGATCATCCGAACACATGAAAAAAGCATTTCCCTTCGTGTGAATATCTTACGACAAGATTCAACAAGTGCAACGCTTAAGATAGACTTTAGGACGACCATGACAACATGCGACAGTGCTCAAGACTTTGTGTATGGGTACGAAATATGCTTACATGGTTAGAAAAAATCATATACACAAAGACAGACCTTTGAAACCATCAGAATAGCCTTGTAAGCATTGCACGACAACCAAACATGCCAAAAGACGATAGTTAACGCAACATGCAAAAGGGACCAAAGCACTACAAGAAAGATCATAAAATAAGCTCTAGTGTTTCCTACAACAATGTACAAGACCAAGAACAACTCTGAAATTGAGTGTAAGCCAAAATTATGGAGGGTGTTGCAGCAACTACAACATGTCCACTTTCCATCTAGCCATTCTTGAGCAGGATGTAAGGTGGATAGAGGATATGTTGTTAGAATGTTTGTGTGAGGGAAGGAAACCAACCAAAACTTGTGACATTGATAAGAAATATCTTTCACTATGAAACGAGACCACCAAAAATTTGTCTCCGAGGCCTCCACTACTACTCCATCTAAGAAATCAAGAGGGAACAACCTAGGGGGTTGAGTGGGTCTTACATAACCCACATATAACTCCACAAATGAATCTCCAACATCCCTTATAAACCTCTTCACCTTTATCAATGACTGGTCATTATAAATTAGATATTTGTTCACATTTAACTTGAAAATTCCTCTTGTAATGTCTAAGAGAACTCCCTCAGCCAAAGCTCCTCTATAATTCCTTTTATAGGAAGTTCCTAATTGCATCACTAAAAAAAGAATCTCTACTTGCATTCCCTTCTGTAATGCCATTCTATTGGCACAACTTCCCTAAAATACTGATAATCATAAATAAAATCAAGTAAATTGTTGGCACCCCATGCTTCCTCTCTTTTTCCAAAATAGAATAAATTCTCTCTTTCTCCCAAAGTTGAACTCACTGAGAGTGCCAAAGAGATGGGAAATATATGGATGTCTAGTGCATACAAATACAATATATATAGAGTGAGCGTGAGCCGAAAGATACAAAGAGACTTGGATGTCTCTTGCATAACAACACAACTGTTGGAAAATGACAAATGACAAGACTTGAATATGCATTTTTATGGTTATGTATTATTAATATAGAATGTAATATTTTAATTAAACTATTTGGTTTACAATTTTCAATTAAATTTTTTTATTTCAATATAGAAAAAATATTAAATTTAATAATTTAAAAGAAAGGTATGTATTATTTTTCAAATTTTTATATTTTCAATTAGAATATTTATAAGCTATATAATTATGGCCAGACTCTCCTAATTTAGTGTGGAAGTGATCTTGTAATGTTTTGTCATGTTATGTTATTTAAATATGTTTACTAGGTCAAATGACATAAGAATAAAAATTAAATTAAATTTATGTATAGTTGAAGACGACTCTCCCTAGCCTAGTGTGGAAGAGATCTTGTCATGTTATGTTATTGTTATGTTACTTAAACATGTTAAATAAGTCAAATTACATTATATCTATCTATCTATCTATCTATATATATATATACAATTAAAATTAAATTGAAGTACACTTCGAGACGTTGGGGCTCCAAGTTTTGACGACACATGGTTTTTCCAATGGTATTATTCTCTAATGCAGGCCATTTAAAAACATAAAATTCCAATTAATGTGGGGTAACAATTATCTAAAAATTGTGACATGCTGTAGAACTAATGTATAAAATAAACATTTAAATTCTGAAAATTTGTTTTTATAGTCTTTTTAAAGTAATTGCATAAAGAAAGATGGAGGAGTTCATTGCAATAAGCCAATGATTTGAACCTTTGAAGCCCGCCATGATGTATTTTCTATTACCTCCTTTTTGTTTAAAGATATCATTTCTTCCTTTATAATAAAACATACTTGTAATTATTATGCTTATCAAGTGAAAGGGAATTCGATATTGAATAATTTTGTACTTTTAGGATTGGGGTGTATCTATTTTGATGTGTGTCCCTCATTTAGACATAATGTTTGCAATGAATCATCTAAATTTTTGAACAAAAGGACATTGAAATGCACCTTCTTCGGAAACTATAGGCCCCCATTCAATTTTTCATGCCTCGTAGAGTTGTATTTGAGTAAGGTAAAACTTCAATTATTATTCAATGATGTGATAATTTGTTTTTTTAGATTTCCTTGCTAGAAATTCTTCTACCAAACAATTATCATATATAGATATTTGTTGGCTTGTCAATGTATGTAACAATACCAATCTCTGCTTTCGAGATGTATTATATGTTCTTAATAGACCTTTGCTTGAATTTTGTATAATTTTGAATTACTGGAAGTAATTTAGTTATTGATTTGTCATTCCTTATTTCTTTGGAGATTATTGAACTAGATAAATTTATTACCCATCACGTTTCTTTTGCAGATATGAACAAGGCATTTGGTTACATGAATAAAAGACAAAGTTTGCAAATATCAAAAAAGAATTTTGTTACATGAATAAAGGAGAGGATCTAAGAAGTGTAACTAAAGTCACTAAGTAAATGAAAAAGGCATTTGATTACACAATTAAAGGAGAGGGTCTCAGCATTGGTATTCAACTTATTAAGTATACCATCAAGGAGGAAGTAAAATGGATTTTGAGAATAGGATTAGTGAGTTGTTTGGAACATTAGGTGTTAATGGTTCTTTGTGGGATACATTTTTAATCTAATAAATAAGGAATTTAAGTGTCTAAAATCAATAGTTAAATTTTGAATGACTTATTTTGGTGGAATATCCTCATGCATATCAATGTTTTGTTTTTGTGGAATATCCTCATGCCTATTAATGTTTTTGGAAAGAATATAACTTTTGGATTTTGGTTGAATATCCTAAAGTTTTATGATTTTTACCAAATATTATAAGTTTCCTTTGAAAAATGTATCTTATCTTATTTATTACACTAAATAGAACATGATGGGTTGGATGATCACATTTTTAAATTTTCTTTTTTTAATTTTAGAACTATATATTTTTAATAGATTTATTTAACATTATATATAGAGAAATTATAAATTTTTATTTTTTTAAAATGTAAAATATGAATTTTGGTGGAATATCTTAGATATCAATATTCATAAATTATTTATTTTTTGAATTATTTTAAGTATAATGAAATTTAAAAAATAAATATAAATGATAAATTTTGGTGAAATAACTTGAGTATCAATTTTTATGAAGGTTTTATTTTTATTTTATACAACTTAATTTAAAATATAGACCATATTAGATCCATACCTAGCAACCACTGAGAGGGATCAAATCTCTTTTTACTCTAAAATAGGTTTGCATCTCAAGATATTTGATCCCCCTCAACACTTGATAGATATTGAGTTAAGATGGTTCTATGCTAGTATTTAGTTGACGATTTACTCTCGTCAACTCAAATAGAAGAGATGTTATAAGGTTATGTTATGTAAATTGTTGGAAGTAATGCTTCCATGTGTTGTTGTGAGTTATCATTGTGAGAGTGTGATTCTAGAAGTAGTTATTTCTCTATGTGTGTGAGTTGCCTATGAGTCATAGATCAGTCTTCTCTGGATATTATCATCTAGAAGTCGGCGATCTAATTCTTATATATGTAACTTCTTTGTGTGATCAATAAAAAATAAGTGTGATTTGTGTTGTGCATAATATATTTGCTCTCTCTATTTTTTAACATGGTATCTGGTTCAACCTTGACTCTCTCAAAAGATGGGTTGAGTTCATGCAATTTTAGCCATGATACTCCTTTGTACATAGATTAGTTTAATAGAGTGTTTGATCTATAGTTTGTATGAGTAATTGATTTGTGTGTGGACAGTGGATAATTGTATGCAAAGGAGAATTACGAAGATCCAATGTTGTTGCTATTTTGTGAAGTTCCATTGTGGACAAATCTTTGTAAAAGAAGAGGAGATATACTTATGAAGAAGTTGGATCAACATAGATTTGGTTTGATCTAGTGTGGATCTACAATTGAGAGAAATGACTACATATTTTAAATGGTGGTTCTTGAGATTATCAGATGGTGTATATGTACAATTGCGGCATATAGGTGGAATGTTGGCATTTTTATTTCTAGATATGAACTAATAAAACATTGTGTTATTGGTTATCGAGAGATCGAGATCTAAATGCAATAGATCTGATGGAAAATACCAATATGCAAAGTTGTTATTATTATATTTGATCTAATTTGCAGAGATCAATAAAGAGCAGTCATTAATTTTGTCTTTGTACATTCTAGCTGTTGGTCTTTGTGTTTTTATTGGTTATAAAAAGGGTTGGTGGTTCCTAAACTGGAAGCCCTGGTGTCTGAAACATCAATTTTGGTGTGCTATTAAGTTCAAGTTGAGTGATCAAATTTTGAACACATATAGTATTGAGACCTCCATCCTAGCAGCTCGTAGATAGCCAAAAGTAAAATAACCAACATATGGTGGTTGGTCCATAGGATGGTTCATTACTTGATGGCTCTTATCGCAGAAGCCCCGACAAGTTCAAGTGTCAATATTGTTGATCATGCAAAGTTCATCAATAATGGTTTGAGGCGGTTACGTTTTAAATGGAGTTCAAGTGACAGCTCGAAGATGTGGCGGTGAAAGAGCGTTCTTTGTGAGATTCCAAAGTCTACGTGAGTGTTGATGAAGACGAGTCACACAAAGATTATTCATGTTTTTTTAATATGTGTTTTCAATATTTTCCATGTAAGCATTAAGGAAGGGTGTTGGAATTAATGCTTCCATTTGTTGTTTTGAGTTTTCATTATGAGTCTCTAGGTGTGATTAGCTATTCCCCTATGTGTATGAGTTGTCTATGAGTCATAGATCCACCTTCCTCGGATCTTCTCATCTAGAAGTCGGTGATCTAATTCTGATCTAATTCTTATATATGTAACTACTTTATGTGATCAATAAACAATGAGTGTGATTTATATTGGGTGTAATCTCTTTGCTCTCTACTAATACATATATACTACCTGCAATATAACCATACTATTTCCCTCAAGTTTATGTTTATTTTATTTTTATGTAATCTAATCTAGTCAAAATGTTAGATGATATAATATAAAAATAAAAATAAAAATAAATTAAAACATTTTGAGTAGAAGAAATTCATCAATAATAATAATAATAATTTTAATTATTAATAATTAAAAGAGGCTAAATTCATCTTACTTTCTAATATGTCAAGAGATTTAATTTTTACCATAGATTTTGGGATTGTAATTATTTAATTTAGAATTAAAATATATAAATAAAATATGACAAATAAATTTTTAATTTGACTTGGGAAAAAATCAAAATTGATAGAGTCATATGGTAGTGGTTTTGAGAACTTGGTTTAGTGTACCCATGGTTTTAAATTCAATAGTCAAATAAATGAGATGTTTCTATAAATTTAGGGACTTGTCTTTAGTTCAAATTTTTGGACAAATTTAGGTACCTGCCTTTAGTGCGACTTTTTGGACTTTTCGTGACGAAATTAGGCAGAGAAATTTGAGGTGAAATCATGATTTGTGTTAATTAAACTGGGTTTTTGAGTGTATATATGGATTAGAAATCTTGAAAAACCCCTAGGGCACTTGATTGTGCAAGGGTTACCCATCAAACTTGTGATTTTAATAAATTCCAATTCGGCAAAGAAATTTGAGGTGAAATCATGATTTGTGTTAATTAAACTAGTTTTATGAGTGTATATATGTTTTAGGCATCCTTAAAAACCCATAGGGCACTTCTATTGTGCAAGGGTTACCCATCAACCTTGTGATTTTAATAAATTCCTAAGGGATTTTAAATAAATTAAACCGGAGAAACCAAGAAAAGCTTCTAAAAAGTCCCACTTGATCTGAAATTGATCTACGACAGTTAATAAGGTATTACAAACACATGTGCATGGATGTGCCTATGATATTTTATGCAATGGATCGATAAGATTGCAAAATACACAGGCAATGAAGTAGTTAAAGAAAACATAACAGGCAAACATATAATCACAACAAGTTTAATAAGGAGTTCACCCAATACTCCTGGGCTACGTCTCCTGGTCCAGCCTTCAGTGGTGGCCTCTCTATTATGTTTTCAAAGCAGAGTTTTTACAACAGTGAGCTCAATTTGAGTCTCACTGAACAAATACAAATCAACAAGACTATACTTGGATACCCCAAGTCTCTGGAGTACACAGACTCTCTTTACTGACTCTGAACCTCTATTGGTCACAGTAGTATGAGCCCAATCTAAAACTCATACATGACAGGCATTAAACAGGTGTGCGCTTGAACCTCTCAAGCCTTTTTTGGAGTGCACAGACTCTCTGACACTCTCTGTCTCTGTCTTAACTTTGGCTTGATGCTGCCTTTGTAGGTTAGCTCAACTTCTTCTCTCCGCGTTTGGCTTACTGCCTATTGCTCTCTGATCTTATCTTACTGCTTGTTGCTTTCATTGTTAGTTGGTGGCTTTAAATCCAATCTAATTCGTGACTGTTCGTTTTCACTTCCCTACTTTCTAGTTCCCCTACCTCTGTCCATTTGAATTCCCTCTGTCCTACATAATCAGCCACTGTATAATGCCTCACAGAGAGGTGGTCACGTATTTCATAACAAATGAGTGTCAGTTTTCTTGCACATATTTGAAACGACCGTTTTTTTTCTTCTGTTAACTCCAAGAATGGTCACGAAACACGACCTTCTGCCAATCCTTCGTCCATATCGGACTTCAAATCCTATACAACTCTGCCTGTTAACCTCGTCAAATCTGGTCATCCATCGGAACACATCTCTGTCGTTGATCTAGGGGACCCAGATCCTACGATCATCATTCATATTGGGTGGCTAAGTAGCATGATGTTTACCTGTTCGATGCGAACGGTTTCTCTCTCTTCCGCTGGATGCATGGAAACCATTATATGGCATCAGGCACGACTCGGTTGAAACCGCTTACCACTCGAAGCCCTTTCGATATCCTACCTGTTTTTACGGAATCCCGCTTCTGACAGAATCAGAATGATATCTGTTGCTTTTTACTATATTTTGGGTCCAGGTGCTTGTAGCCTTTCCTTCTCCGAGGGGTTTTCCCTACAATATGTGATTAGCGACTTGTCGCTAATCGCATATCAGAAACGAGCCTCATTTCTCGAAATGGCCTCTCAATTTTCTAATTTGCGATAACGCGTGTTACCATGGGCCGACAGTCTGCGCACTTGACCGACAGTACTCATTGCTCCACGCTGATCACAAATTGCAACTGTTATGAGGATACCTTCGGTAAGCTTGATCTTCACAAGATTTGTAACCTTTGGCATAATTTTTAAAGAGTCATGAAAACTTAGAGATTGTTCTAGGATCCCATTTGGATCACACCTTCCCACTGAAAAAGCTTTTGGACCACCAAAATTTGGTTTCTGAGCATCAATCAAGTGAGGATATAGATTCCTCTCTTGACCAATTTCTATCCATCTTTCACTGCTTGGTTTTGAACCCTTGAGTCCAATCGTGAGGTACTCAACATCCCCTCTATGTGTAGTTCTCACCTTCTTGTCCAAAACTGTATCTTCCTGCAATTAATTGAGATATTCAGGAAACAGATCATCAATACAAGGCAATTGACTCTGCTCATCGGGATCTTTAATCAATGAAGGTTCAAATAGTCTCAAGCTTTCTACATTAACTACTGAATAAATTTGCATGTAAGCTGGCAAATCAAGGCGAAAATCATTCTCACTGATTTTCTCAAGTATCTTGAAAGGTCCATACCTTATTGGCTTCAACTTCTTACCTTCACATTGCATTTTGTCTTTGCTAATATACAACCAGACTTGATCGTCAACTTGGAAACTATGCTCAATCTGATGCTTATCATGCCTTTCCTTGTACTTGGCTTCGCTCCTTTCCAGCTATTCCTGTGCTGCCTCACAAATCTCTTGGATTTATTCAATGAAATTGGTTGTCTTGTCCACATTGCTCTGTTCATCAACCACTATGTCTTTACCAAAGACAAAATCCAAGGAAGACCTTGGTGTGAAACCAAAACAGGTCTCAAAAGGAGATCTCTATGTAGAAGGATATTTAGCCCGGTTGTGAGCATGTTGCACATAACACAAATGTTTATCCCAAAGCTTGGGATGCTTGCTGCAATAGCCTCTGAGCGACTGGATCACTGTTTGATTGACCACCTCTGTTTGGCCATGTGTTTGTGGATGAAAGTATGTGCTCTTCTTCAGTCTGGTGTCCATCAATTCCCACAGACTTGACCAAAACATCCCAACAAATCAGTAATCTCGATTAGATGCAATGGAAGTGGGTAATCCAAAATGAACCCATACATGCTAAAAGAACAACTTTAATGTTTGTTCAGCTATAATATGTTTGTTACAAGGTATTAAAATACACATTTTGTTGAACCTATCCACAATAACATATAAATAGTCATGACCTCTTCTGGATTTAGGCAGTCCCCCAACAAAGTCCATGGAAACACTTTCCCAAGGATGAGAAGGAACTGGTAGTGAAGTGTACAAGCCTAGTTTTCTATTGTTGGGCTTGCTTTTAACACACATGGTACACCCTCTTACATATCTAGAAACTGTTACATTCATTTTTGGCCAATAACAAAATATTTGCAATTGTGCAATTGTTTTACTTACACCAAAATGACCTAATATCACGGAAGTATGTGCCTCCCTAATTATGTTAATTCTCTCTGTTTGAGGATTGCATAACTTTCCAAAATGATACAAGAGTTGGTCCTTAACATGATAATCCAATTCTTCTAGTTGTTTTCCATGACTTAAAGTTGCATATACATCTTTAAAATCTATATCTTGTGCATACTATTCAATCTAGCTTTCATGCAATACTCAGTTATGCTTAAGTATAGTAGATGCATTTATGATTGGCATGGACAACATATCTCCAACTTTATTGTGTATGCCCGTTTTATATATGATGACAAGATGAAACGGTTGTAGCAAACCCATCCACCTATAGTGTCTTGATTGTTGCAACTTAGTTTGTGAGTGTAAATATTGAAGTGGTTGATGATGAGTATGTATAAGTGTCTCTTTGCCTATTAGATAATGTTTCCACTTTTTCACACTCTGTACTAATGCATACAATTCTTTATCATATGTGGGATAATTAACTACTGTAGAATTAAATGTCTCAAAATGATAACATATGGTTTTACCATGCTGCATCAACACTCCTCCCATGGCATAGTCATTGGCATTCATTTCAATCTCAAAGGTTCTTTGAAGATCGAGCACTGCTACTACTCGTGTTGTACTAATCTTTTCTTTTAAGGTGTCGAAAGATTTTTGTTGTTTCCCTTCCCACTGAAACACTTTATTCAATCCTATTAAAGCATGTAAGGGAGCTGCAATCAAGGAAAAGTTAGCAATAAAGTTTCTCCAATACTGTTTTGCTCCTAGGAAACCTCTAACTTCTGTAGAAGATTTAGGTTTAGGGAAATTTACAATGACTGGAATCTTAGAGGGATCTGTCTTGAATTCACCACCCCCTACATATGACTCAAATAATTCAAAGATGTTTTGCCAAATTCACATTTTGATAGCTTAACATAAATATTTTCTCTTTTCAAAACATCTAGAGTCTACTTTACATGCTTCAAATGTTCTTCCCATGTTTTACTAAATAGAAGTATGTCATCTAAATATAAAATGACAGAATCATCAATAAAATGCCTTAGTACATCATTCATTATTCTCATGAAAGTAGCAAGAGCATTAGTTAAGACAAAAGGCATAACTAACCACTCATACAATCCATGCTTTGTTCTGAAAGCAGTCTTCCATGCATCCTGTTCTGTAACTCTGACTTGATGGTAGCCACTATGGAAGTCCAACTTGGAAACGTAAACAACTTCTTTCAACTAATCTAATAAATCATCTATGCGAGGAAGGGGATAATGATTTTTGTTTGTTATCTTATTCAGTGCTCTATAATGAATGCACATTCTCCACGAGCCATCTTTCTTTCTCACTAAGACAATTGGAGACCCACATGGTGATGTGCTAGGTCTTATGAACCCTTTCTCGAGCAGCTCCTATGCCTGCTTCTTGATTTTTGCATTCTCTAAAGTAGACAACCTATACATTCATATGTTAGGCAATGGGGCATCTTGTTGCAAATTAATATCATGTACTATTTCCTTTTTGGGTGGCAGGCCTTTAGTTTCTTGAAATAGTATATCATGTTCTCAAACAACTTTTTGTAGATCAACTTGTTGTTTAGCATTACAGCATTCAAATACATTAGTTTTATCAAGTTTCTTTTCCTTTACAACCATGAGTAAAATTGTTTGCATGAATTTACAATTATTTTCATGTTCCCCAAGTTTATGAGAGTATAATTATTCTTAAGTTTATGATATCTTACAATATATTCGATTCCATCCTTAGCGAGTTGATACTTATTTTCAGCTCTATAGAAAATGGCTTTTCTATCGTATAAGTAAGGACTCCCTAAAACAATTCCATAGATATCCAATGGAACAATATCTAGCTCAACCTCATCTACAAATGCTCACCCAAAAGAAAACTTAAGTTTACATTGTCTAGTCACTTGTAGATTTTCTTTATCACATACCCAACCCAATGGATATGGCTTCTTGTGAGGTGTGGTTAGTAATCCCAACTTCTTTACAATTGCTTCAGAAACTAAGTTTACTTGTGAGCCACTATCAAACAAAGTATCAATCTTTTGATGCTTGGAAATAACTCTAATATGAAAAAGCTCATGTCTCTTCCTTTCATTTTCTTCATTATCAGTAGAATGTGCATAATTACTAGTAGATGCTTCAAAATTTTTACCTTTTATACCTGTGGTTGTGACCGTTGTTTCATCCCCTGAGTGTGACCTCAAATCCTTCTAAATAGCTACAGCGGTCTTCTTTTTTCCATCGTACTTCTTGGGCCTTAGCTCCGGATGAAGAATCGAGTAGTGTTCATCATCATACCCATCCTTTTTGCAATGAGTGCATTAAGGTTTGGTCCTTTGTACAATATTTGTCTTCCTCTATTTCCATTTCTGCTTTCTCTTTTCCTTGTTCTTGCTTGCAGTGGGTTTTGATGATCCCCCAACTTCGGGGTTCACATTCTTGCTTCTAGCCTTTAGATGTGTAGCCTTAATAAATACCTCATCTATGCTAGTAAGATTAAACATGAGAATGGTGTGCTTTAAATAGTTATGTAGACCGTCTATATACTTCAACAGAGTTTCAAGTGAGTCTAAATATATTCCTAGAATCAAAGCTCTTTCTCTAAATTCGTAGGTGTAGTTTTGTACACTTTTCCCTTTTAATTGGCGAAGAATTTCCCAACTCGTCATAGCTTGGTGCATATAAGCTAGTGAATAGAGTTGTTTTTTAATTGCATAAACAAATTCACTCTAGACAGAAAGAATTTTACCATGCTTTTTCATGTGAGCTTGTGTTATGCCTTCCCACCACACCAGGGCAGTTCCTCCAAGGCATAGGCTCGCGAGTTGAAGCTTAGTTATGTATGAATCAATGCTCTACACCCTGCAATATACATCAACCTGTCTAATCCACTTATCGAGGTTCTGTGCATTCAACTTTCCATCATATATTGGCAAATCAAATTTAACATCTAATTTAATTAAAGATGCTTTCTTCTTTTTATTTTCAAAACTATGAGGAGGTGTGGGAAGCTTTTCTTCTTTCCCTTTGCTTTTAGAATGGTAATTTAGGAGAGATTATTCTACTCATTTGTCGTGGTGGGAAGTTGAAGAATCTTCACTTCGACCTTTCTTAAATTCTCTATACATTTCCTCTCATGGTCATGAAACTGTCCATGAATTGGAGTCTGATTCTAAGTGACTTTTTTCTGCCATTTTCCTCCTAGGATAGATTCTTCCAATCTCTAGGTTAGCTTCAATCAACTCTCTTTCTCCTAATTTGAGCTTTGTCCTAGTTAGCATCCAACAAAAAATCCAGCACAAGCTTGTCTAACCTTAACAACCTAGAGCTCTGATACCACTTGATCTGATATTGATCTAAGACAATTAATAAATTATTATATACTCATGTGCATAGATGTGCCTATGATATTTTATAAAATAAAAAATTGAGAAATTCAATATTTCCATCTCAAATTCAATTAATTAAATATAACAATCAAATCAATTCACTATTTTCGAGACACAACTGACCTATCAATTTAATTAATTAAATATAACAACCAAATCACTATTAATTAAATATAACAATCAAATCAATTCACTATTTTCCAAGCACAACTAACATATCAATTTATTTAATTAAATATAACAGCTAAATCACTATTTTCAAGACAGAGCTGGCATATTAATTCAAGATTTCCAACTCAAAGTCAATTACCAAATCAATTCACTATTTTATTGACACAACTAACATATCAATTCAATTAATTAAATATAACAACCAAATCACTATTTTCCAGACACAACTGGCATATTAATTCAAGGAATTGTGAGGTGTAGGAATTGAGGGAATGGATTAGAGTGGTTTAGGCAAAAAAAAAATAAAAAATATTGTTTGAATCATGTTTTTGTTTTTTTAGAGGGGTGGGACTCTTCTGAGGAACCTAGAAAATATCAACATCCATCACATCATGATGCATCAAAGTTGGGTCATCCTGTGTCAACAACAGGTGGGGAGGTTAATAATGGACACCTCCTCAGAGGAACCTAGAAAATATCAACATCCATCACATCATGATGCATCATAGTTGGGCGAGGTTAATAATGACACTCCCATCCACCAGAAATAAGCACTCAAAATCTTAAAATTTGATCACTAGGTATACAAAAATCCCTATCTGATTTTATGAAAATCTTGAAATTTGATAATTAGATTTACAAAAATCACTATCTGATTTTATGAAAATTTTACAGGAAATCCCTACCTAATTTTATGAAAATTTTACAAGAATTTCCATGATTGTCAAGACTAAAAAAACATCATAATGGAATTCTCATCTTAACCAAAAACAACTAGATGAAAAGTTTCAAAGTTTAACTACAAGTAGATGAGTTTTTGCTATTAAAAGTTTATGGTTTCAATTTTCCATGGAGTCAATTTTATAGACACTCTAGTGGTCAGATTTCATTATTAAAATGCATCTTAGCTCCATGGTTAAAAGCATATCTGCCTGCTACATTATTAGATAGAAGGTCAATGAATTACAGAAATAAAAACACTAGTTGAAAAAAAAGAGCTGTAAACACAATCAAACGCATTCTTAATTAAAGAGAACCCGTCGAACCACTTTAAATCTCTTGTAGTTCGTTTTGCTCCGAGAAGTCCCGCGCCGCTGTTCGTTTTCCAGTTTATTCTTTGGGATTACATATTTTGGTTTTTTCTGTGCCCTAGGTAAACACCTGTTTTCTATTCTTGCTTGCCATCGATTGCTCAACACTGGCACATC
The DNA here is from genome assembly GCA_000404065.3 of Pinus taeda. NCBI lineage: Eukaryota > Viridiplantae > Streptophyta > Pinopsida > Pinales > Pinaceae > Pinus > Pinus taeda. The sequence continues at coordinate 13,265 of APFE031167251.1, read as the reverse complement.
TCTGTTGCTCTCTTTCTGCATTCCTTGTTGCCCTCCTCCACTGGTTTCACCTACTACCAGGTTCTGAACGAAGAGATCTCTCCCCTCCCCTAATTTCCTTCCATTAATCCCTGTTGGAATTTAATTCCAACTGCAAACAATTAATGCAGAACAAAATCTGATCTTCAGCAATTAATTTCAGATTGTTCGGTGCCTCAAAAGTCTTCTGATATTTTTGAACATTAAATTTAGAATTAAATCCCTTGCAGACAACCGACTTATTTTTTCCCTAAAAGTCATCACCGCCTTCTGTATTAAATACAGAGATAAACATAAACAGATTTTTTGTTTAGTTTATTGTTTAAAACAGATTTTTATTTTCATATAAATGTAACGCACACTAGTCCTGTTTTCTCATGAGAAGAAGTGCAAGAGAGGCAGCATAAGCAGAAAAGAACAGCAGTTCTGTTTTCTGTGATTTAGAACAGAAGTTCTGTTTTTTGTACTTTGAGCGAAGGTTAGAAGAACAAGAGTGTGTCTCTTCTATAATTGCACAGTAGTGCCGAACCTGCGATTTTCTGAGATAGAAAATCGATTTCTGGAACTAAAGCGTTCCTCTTGCAACAACTAAGTTTTCTGTATCAGTTTTGTTTACAGTTTATAAATACAAGTTTACTGTTTTGCTGATTTTCAGTTGCTGTTACATCAAGTGTCAAAAACACTTTGATTTCACTCTGTAAGTTTATTAGTGATTTGACGCCGTTAGTTGCTGTTACACCAAGCGTCAATTGTCTCACTGTAAATTTATAAGTAATTTTGACGCCCAACTCCTTAAAGTGACTTAGCGTCAAAAACTATTTTCTGTTTTTTTCTGTGTTAATAAAACAGAGTATTTTTCCCGTTGCTGCAACACCACGATCAGCGTTGCTGCAACACTAGAATCCTGTTGTTGCAACACCAAGTCCAGAAAACAAAATTATCAGTTTTCTGTGTAAAAACAGAGCATTTTTGTGTTGTCTATTTCTTAAAGAGTTTAGCAGAAAATTCCACCATTATATCAGAGTGTTGTTCTCTGATCTTTTGTGTTTGAAATCACCATGAAATTCCAACATGGTATCAAAGCCAGTCTAGGCACTCAATGAGTCAAAAACAGAGTTTGTTTTTCACTATAGGAGCTGTAAGAAGTTTGAAGATCAGATTTTTCCAGCAGAGAAATTTTTTGCTTGTTTTTAATTTTACAGTCAACATCTTTTCTTTTAAGATGGCAGATGCTGGAATAGGTTTGAAAAATTCCCAACTGCCACAGTTTAATGGGAAAAATCACAGTGATTGGTCCATAAAAATGAAAGCATTGTTTGCTTCTCAAGGACTATGGGAGCTGGTTGAAACTGGCTATGCTGAACCTGCAGATGCAAAAACACTAGCTGCTTTGATAGTAGCAGAAAGAGACCAGTTGAAGAACGACAAGAAGAAGGATGCCAAAGCCCTCTTTTTCCTCTTCCAATCAGTACATGAAAGTGTCTTTCCACGGATTGCAGCAGCAACAAAATCCGAAGAGGCATGGGATATTCTCAAAACTGCCTATCAAGGCATGGAGAAGGTGAAGACTGCAAAGTTGCAGATGTTGAGGAGGGACTTTGAAACACTCAGCATGAAGGAATCTGATACAATAGATTCATTCTTCACTCAGGTTATTGGGCTAATAACCCATATTAGATCTCATGGTGAAATCCTTGAAGAAAGAAGGATCGTAGAGAAGATCTTGAGAAGTTTACCCTCAAGGTTTGAAGCTGTTGTGGTAGCAATAGAAGAAATAAAATATCTCTCACAGTTCACGGTAGATGAACTGAGTGCTTCTCTTATGTCTCATGAACACAGACTGAGTAGAGGAACAGATTCCTCTTTTGAGCAAGCATTCAAGACTCAGATGTCTTTCAGCCAAAGAAAAGGCCGAGGCAGAGAAAATAACGGAGGTCGTGGAAGAAGCCAAAACAGAGGCAGATATTATCCTGCAAGCACAAGCGGAAAGAGCTGCAATCAGAACCAAGATGAAGGCTCAAGCAAACAGCAAGCTCATGGACAAAGGTATGACAAATCCCAAGTCCAATGTCATTATTGTAAGAAATATGGGCACTATGCCAATGAATATAGGAAAAAACAAAATGACATGAATAGTAGGAAGAATGTTAATTTTGCAAATGAAGAAAATAAGAATCCAAAGAATGTGCTGTTAACATGTAACATTGCACAAGAAAAACAAGAAGATGTTTGGTTCTTAGACTCAGGTTGTAGTAATCACATGATTTGAAATATTGCCATGTTTGCCAATCTGGATGAAAATGTGAAATCTGAGGTAACAACAGGGACTGATACTAAGATAGCTGTCAAGGGTAAGGGCAGAGTCAGTATCTGAGCAAGAAATGGAGAACAGATGATTGTGCCAGAGGTATACTATGTACCTGGCCTGAAATGTAATCTTTTGAGCATTGGGCAGCTCATTAACAAAGGTTACAATGTGTTCTTCAAAGATGATATGTGTACAATCAGAGATATACCTCCAAGTAAGAAGATCATTGCACAAGTGCAGATGACCAGCAATAGAATGTTTCCACTCAAACTCAGGGCAGATTTGAAGGAAGGAAGAACTATTGCAGCTGTAACACAATAAGTCTTTCAGGAACAAGTGAAAGATGAGAATTGGTTGTGGCACTTGAGATTTGGACATCTCAATTTCGGAGGCCTGAATTTGTTGCACAGAAAAGGAATGGTAAAAGGATTGCCATTGATTGAAAAACCGGACAGCCTTTGTGAAGGCTGCATCTTGGGCAAGAAACACAAAGAAAGATTTCCAGCAGGAAAGATTATAAGGGCAAAATCACCCTTGGAAATTGTCCACTCTGATGTGTGTGGACCGATGCAAGTACCATCACTTGGCGGAAACAGATATGTTTTAACTTTTATTGATGATTACACCAGAAAGACATGGGTGTACATGCTCAAAGAGAAAAGTGAAGTGTTTGAGAAATTCCGCAACTTCAAAACTCTTGTTGAGAAGCAGTGTGGGCATTATATCAAAGTGCTCAGAACAGATAGAGGAGGAGAATACATCTCCCAAGACTTTCTGCGTTTTTACAGAGAAAATGGCATACGAAAACAGTTTATAGCAAGGTATACACCTCAGCAAAACGGTGTTGCCGAAAGAAAGAATAGGACCATTCTTGACATGGTTAGAAGTATGCTGAAGGAAAAGCACTTGCCTCATGAGTATTGGGCAGAAGCTGTCACTTGCGCAGTTTACATCTTGAATAGATGCCCAACTAAAGACGTTATGAACAGAATACCAGAAGAAGCATGGAGTGGTCAAAAGCAAATAGTCACTCACATGAGAGTATTCGGTTGTGTGGCTTATGCACATGTACCAGATCAGCTAAGGAGAAAGCTTGATAGTAAGGGGGAGAAGTGTATGTTTGTTGGCTATTGTGATGAGTCAAAAGCATACAAACTCTATAATCCATCCACTAAGAAATTGATAGTAAGCAGGGATGTGCAGTCCATTGAGGATGAAGCTTGGGATGGAAGTCTAGAAAGAACAGTGAATGTGAAGACACTTGTGTCTCATGAAGAAGAACAGGAAGGGACAGCAGCAAATAATCCTTCTTTGGTGGTTCCTCCTCCACCACAACAAATTCAGCAAACCACACCACAAGCTGGAATTGGAACATACTTAAGAAGTCAAGGCAAGGCTTCTCCAAGCACACCACAAGGATCTGAAATACCCTCAAGTTCGGATGGAACTTCCAGCACACCAAGAAGACCAAGATTCAGAAAACTGAATGAGATTTATGAACAAGGAGAAGTAAGTAACAATACCGGTCTGAATTCATTATTCGCTTTATATTGTCATGTTGATGACCCAATTCATTTTGAAGATGCTGTAAATGAAGATAAATGGATTAAAGCAATGAATGAAGAAATTGGTGCAATTGAAAAGAGTAAAACATGGGAGTTAGTGGACCTCCCTGAAGGTAAAGATGCCATTGGAGTTAAGTGGGTCTATAAGACCAAAAGCAATGCTGAAGGCAAGATTGACAGGCACAAAGCAAGACTTCTTGTGAAAGGATACAAGCAGCAACAAGGTAGAGACTATGATGAAACCTTTGCACCCGTAGCAAGGATGGAAACAGTCAGAACAGTGTTGTCTATTGCAGCACAACACAAATGGAAGATTTATGAGATGGATGTTAAATCTGCATTCCTGAATGGAGTTTTGAAAGAAGAGGTTTATGTTGAACAACCTCCAGGTTATGAAGTTGATGGCCAAGAGCATAAAGTTTTCAAACTGAAGAAGGATCTTTATGGGCTGAAGCAAGCTCCAAGAGCATGGTACAACAGAATAGATGCTTATCTGATTGAGAATGGATTTGATAAGTGTGATGGTGAACCCACACTCTACATAAAGGAGAATGACGGTAAGATTATTATTGTTGTTTTATATGTAGATGATCTGATTTTTACTAGCAATGATTCTTCTCTCATTGCTGATTTTAAAGCAGTCATTAAAAGTGAATTTGAAATGACTGACTTGGGCTTCTTAAGATATTTTCTTGGAATTGAAGTAGACCAAAGTGAAAATGGTGTTTTCATTTCTCAAGTTAAATATGTAGAAGCAATGTTGAAGAGATTTAACATGCAGAACAGCAAGGTAGTTGTGACTCCAACTGTAATGGGGTTGAAATTGACCAAAGAAGACAACAGCAAGGATTTTGATCCAAAATTGTACAAGAGCATAGTTGGCAGCCTTATGTACTTAACTGCAACTAGGCCAGATATTATGCACACTGTGGGTTTAATCTCCAGATTTATGGAAAGACCGAAAGAGACTCATTGGCAGGCAGCCAAGAGGATTCTAAGGTATGTGAATGGAACGAAGGGGTTTGGTATTTTATACTACTCTTCTGAAAGTTTCAGGTTGACAGGTTACACGGACAGTGATTGGGCTGGAAGTGTTGATGATAGGAAAAGCACATCAGGATATGTGTTTCATATAGGATCGGGAGCCATCTCATGGGCTTCCAAGAAGCAATCAGTTGTGGCTTTATCAACAACATAGGCAGAGTATGTGGCAGCAACAGTAGAAGCATGCCAAGCAGTGTGGCTGAGAAGAGTTCTCAGAGATTTGTGTCATGAATAAGAAAATGGCACAACCATTTACTGTGACAATAGCTCGGCAATAGCTTTGTCTAAAAACTCTGTTTTTCATAAAAGAACAAAGCACATAGATACCAAATTTCACTTCATACGTGAATTGGTTAACAATGCTGAAGTTGTTTTGCAGCACTGCAGAACAGAGGATCAGCTTGCTGATATCTTAACAAAACCATTGCCAAAGAAAGGTTTTGATCATTTCAGGAAATGCCTGGGTATGCAGCAGTTGAAATTAAGGGGGAGTGTTGGAATTTAATTCCAACTGCAAACAATTAATGCAGAACAAAATCTGGTCTTCAGCAATTAATTTCAGATTGTTCGGTGCCGCAAAAGTCTTCTGATATTTTTGAGCATTAAATTCAGAATTAAATCCCCTGCAGACAACCGACTTATTTTTGACCTAAAAGTCATCACCGCCTTCTGTAATAAATACAGAGATAAACATCAGCAAATTTTTTGTTTAGTTTATTGTTTAAAACATATTTTTATTTTCATATAAATGTAACGCACAGCAGTCCTGTTTTCTCATGAGAAGAAGTGCAAGAGAGGCAACATAAGTAGAAAAGAACAGCAGTTCTGTTTTCTGTGATTTAGAACAACAGTTCTGTTTTTTGTACTTTGAGCGAAGGTTAGAAGAACAAGAGTGTGTCTCTTCTGTAATTGCACAGTAGTGTTGAACTTGCGATTTTCTGAGATAGAAAATCGATTTCTGGAACTGAAGCGTTCCTCTTGTAACAATTAAGTTTTCTGTATCAGTTTTGTTTACAGTTTATAAATACAAGTTTATTGTTTTGCTGATTTTCAGTTGCTGTTACACCAAGTGTCAAAAACACGTTGATTTCACTCTGTAAGTTTATTAGTGATTTGACGCCACTAGTTGCTGTTACACCAAGCGTCAATTGTCTCACTGTAAATTTATAAGTAATTTTGACGCCCAACTCCTTAGAATGACTTAGCGTCAAAAACAGTTTTCTATTTTTTCTGTGTTAATAAAACAAAGTATTTTTCCCGTTGCTGCAACACCACGATCAGCGTTGCTACAACACCAGAATCCTGTTGCTGCAACACCAAGTCCAGAAAACAAAATTATCAGTTTTCTGTGTAAAATCAGAGCAGTTTTGTGTTGTCTGTTTGTTAAAGAGTTTAGCAGAAAATTCCACCATTATATCAGAGTGTTGTTCTATGATCTTTTGTGTTTGAAATCACCATAAAATTCCAACAATCCCTTCAGCCCTGCCTGTTTTCTTTCCTCCCTCCCACCTTTCCACTTGTCCTTATGAATCTTCCTCCCACGTCTGCTGAACCTTCCTCTCGCTTCCCAGGCTTCCTTATCCCTCCTCTGTGACTCTCAAGGCACTGTTCTCTCAAACCCTAATCGCGCCGCATCAGGTCCGCCATCACCGAGCCTTCCGCCTAAGGAGGTACCTTTAAAAAGAGGAAAAACTCGCGTTGTTGTGTATTGTCACTCCAGCCATTAAATCACAATTTTACCAAAAGCGTCATACCAGAAACAAATGCATAAATATATTCTAAATATGCAGCGAGGAACTGCAATTTGAATCGAGTAATGCATAATAGAAACACTGTGCAATGTTGTAATGTGATGTATATTTAGGCGCTGCATATAGGTTCATAATACATTAATGAAAAACTATGTAATAGATATTTGGATGTATTGAACCTACTCTGTTTAGTTAATTACTGTTTGGAAAGCATACTAAAAACAAGAAGAGACACCCCACGTTTCCTCTCTTTCTCTGAAATAGAGTAAATTCCTTCTTTCTCCAAAAGTTGAACCTACTCGGAGTGCGAAATAGATGGAATTTACGTGGAGCCGAAAGATACTAAGAGACTTGGACGTCTCTTGCATAACCATACAACTGGTGGAAAATGACACATGTTTTACAGTTTTTAATTAAATTTTATTATTTCAATATAGAATTAATATTAAATTTAATAATTTAAAAGAAAATTGTGTATTATTTTTTAAAATTTTATATTTTAATTAAAATATTTATAAATTATATAATTATGGTTAACTTCTCTTAATTTAGTGTGGAAGAGATTTTGTAATATTTTGTCATGATATACTATTTAAATATGTTTATTAGGTTAAATTATATAAAATTAAAATTATAAAAAAATAAAAATAAAGTACAGTTGGAAATGGCATTAGCCAGCCAATGTGGAAGATCTTTCCCTGTCTTGTTATGTTATATTATTGTTGTTATGTTATATTATTGTTATGTTACCTAAACATGTTTACTAGGATTTTGGAGCTCTAAATGTTTACAATCCACAATTTTTCAAGTGTAGCTTATTTAAAAATATAAAATTCTAATTAATATAGAATTTCAGTCATCTAAAAATGGTGACACATTGTAAAGCTAATGTATATAGTAAAAAAATAAAAAATCTAAGAACATGGGGCTCTGAGCTCATTTTTGTTTAAAGATATTATTTCTTAATTTATAATAAAACAGACTTGTAATGATTATGCTTACGAGTGAAAGGGAATTTGATAATGAATAATTTTGTAATTTTTGGATTGTGGTGTATTTATTTTGGTGGGATAGTGTTTGGAATGTATCTTATAGACTTTTGAACAAAGGACATTGAAATGAACTCTCTTAGTAAACTATAGGTTTTTATTCAAAATTTTCATGCCTTGAAGAAAGTAAAACTTGAATTATTATTTAATGATGCAATAATTTGTTTAGTTAGATATTCTGGCTAGAGATTCTTTACAAATTGTCAATGCAAGTAACAACACTAATGCATTTTAGGTTTTTAATAAATCTTTGCATGAATTTTGTATAAAATTAAACTAGTGAAAATAATTTAGTTGTTAATTAGTCATTCCTTGCTTCTTGCAGATTATTGAACTAGATAAACTTATTACCCGTCACTTTTATTTTTGTAGATATCAACAAAGCTTTTGGTTACATGAATAAAGGACAACGTTTGCAAATATCAACAAAGAATTTTATTACATGAATAAGGGACAAGATATGAGAAGTATAATTAAAGTCAGTGAGTAAAATGGATTTTGAGTATAGCATGAGAGAGTTGTTCAGCACAGTAGGTGTTAATGGTTCTCTATAGTATGAGTTTTTTATCTCATAAATAAGGATTAGGATTACAAGTGTATAGTGTCAACAGTTGTATTTTGAATGACCTATTTTGGTGGTGAAATATATGAATTTTTTTGGTGGAATATAGCTTGTGGATTTTGGTTGAATATCTTAAATGTTTATGGCTTTTACCAAATATTTTAATTTTCCTTTTAAATTTTGTCTTTTTTTTATTCATTACACTAAATCCAATGTGATATATACAAATTATTAAATTTTGAATTTTTTTAAATTTAAAATATGAATTTTGGTTGAATATCTTAGATATCAATATTCATAAATTATTTATTTTTTGAATTATTTTAAATATAATGAAATTAAAAAAAATAAAATGTAATTCATAAATTTGGGTGAAATTACTTGAGTATCAATTTTTATGAAGGTTTTTTTTATTATAGACAATTTAATTTAAAATATAAATCTTTCTAGATCCATACTTACCAACCACTCAGAGAGATCATATCCATTTTCAATCTAAAATAGCTTTGTACTTCAAGAGATTGGATCCCTCTCAAGGGTAGGCTTGGTAGATTCCAATGGATCTATGCTAGTATTTAGTTGATGATTGAGTGTTTTCAACTCAAATAGAAGAGATTTTATCAGGTTATATAATGTAAATATTTTTCACAAAAATAAAAATAAAAATAAAATAAAACTGTCTCAACTTCCTGTAGAACTATCTTTGAGTCCATCATCTTAATTTTCTCTCTCTAGGTGAAGGCTTTTGGCTTCCTCATTCATAGATGATGGATCTCCTTGAAGGATACTCCTCCTTTTGTTTAGTCGTGGTGTCCTCAATAGCAACTTAACTGTGGTTGGGGTCTGCAAGTTTTTATCTGCATGCTCCTTGTTGCCTTAAAATACATGGAAGGCTCCCTCTTTCGCTTCCCTTTTTGCTTTGGAGATGTGCTTAAGGCAGCCAACAACACTGCTACCTCCCTTGCCAAAATCTCGGGTGATTTATCCATTTGTTGCTCTGTTTCCATACTTCCTGTAGAAATTCCCGTGTCCACTCTTTCCAGGCTTCCTGTAGAAAATGTTTTCGGACTTCCTGTAGAAACTGTTTTCAGACTTCGTGTAGAAACGCCTCTTTGGATGGATGTGGCTTTCCTTTTAATTTCTGTTTGGTTGCCTTGGTTGTGCCCTCATTTGTTTGGACGTTTTCAGTCCTCTCTGCTTTATTCTGTAATCTTTTTTCCAGGGCGTTTGTGCCATTGTTCCTCCCACAGTTTTAGGCTTAGCAATTTGGCCCATTTCTCCTTTTCTCTCTGTTCTTGTTGTGCCTGAGTGTCTTGCATTTCTTCATCATTGGTTTTCTCACCTTTTCCAATGTGTTCTTTTTTCCTCACTGCTGGATGGGGTGATATTTTTGGCCAAAACTCTGGTATTTTCATCCCGAGACATGTTTCGGGAGATTTCCCATGATATGGGGACAGTGTAGGTGTGCAGGGCGTCTTCTACTAATAATTTGATGAGCCCGTAATGGGATAACTGATCCGGTGTCCCTTCCTTCAATTTTGTGCCACACTCAATTAATGATTGCAGAAGAAAATAAGGGATGCTCAACTTCTGTTCTGGGGTTAAGTCCATTCCATGTCTAAGCTCACACAGCAACCTGAAATGATAACCATGGATAACGCTGAATTATGAATCCCCTTAGCATGGTGAAAGTGCTATGTTTCAATGCTATGAGCATAAAGGGACTGCTATTTTATGGTTTCCTCCTTTCAACTTCAAGACAGGATCTCTCAGGTGTTTATACTTTAACGTCGCAAAAATTTCCTAGTTCTACTATTTTTACTGCCCAAAACTCTGTTGTCCATGTATGGAGGGAGAAATTTGGTTTCCACAAACAGGGTACAACACTTCAATTTTACTCCCAACATACATACAAATGTGCACATTCAAATTTTTTTATATACAGAAGAACCCTCATTGTGTGTTATCTTTTCTACAAGAGAAAAAAAAGGTTTTAACACGAACTGTGGAGGAGAATATTGACGTAGAACCGACTGAGAAATTCCATGCAACACAGGAAAACTGTTGTTTTTGACTCACGACAGACTTGTCTCTAACCCTCCAATTCAAAATAGCTCAATTCATCACCTTTTTGGAGTATATCATGCATGGAGAAGTTTTGCGAGCCTACCTTGTTTAGAGCTCCTAATACGACGAAGAAAAAGATCTGAGGCCTCCCTGCTCCAGAAAGCTGTGCAATATTTCCTGAGGATTCTTCCTGTAGAAGACCTTCCCGGTTCCTGTAGAATAGTACTCTGCCTTTGAGCGAGCCCGATACGCGGGAGAATTTTGAAAACAGGTAGAAAATCCAACGGAGGACGACTAGTTAACAGTTTTTGGGAAGCAGCACACGCGTACTCCAGTCGAGGACGTTGCAAGTGCCAATGAACAACAGGTGGTGTTTCAGCTGAGCATTTTTAATTGCGGCGTGATTTGTGATGAGGGAGTGAAGTGGCCAAAATGTGCGCTGGCCCATGCAAACTACAATGCTATCCCAAAACATCACGTGTCCTACCTGTGATCACTCCCATCATTTACGTTGAAGATTAAACAACGACTATTACCTGTTTCCCAATTTCCTCTCGAGATGGCTGAGTGCATGTGTCTTATTCACCCACCGAGCGTTGTCTGGACTGGATGAGGGTGACCAGTTGGTCGGCCACCGATTTTTTTTAATCACAACCCTGTCATTGCTTATGCATTTTTCAAATTACATTAATGCAATGAGAGGAACGAGTTTAGTCACGTACCTGGAAGTCGAATGTGGCTGCTGTGAGGTGCTTTTTGCTGCTGTATGCATCTGTTTCTGTGGTTGCATGATGGCTTGTTTGCTGATTGATGACTATGTTTCTTGTGCAGGTATCCTCTGGTTGGATCTATGCTGCAGGAATTTGTTTCCACATTCAGATCTCCACCCTCAAGCTGTTGATGTTGAATTTCCACACGACAATAACTTGGTTTCGCCATTGCTCCCGAATGATAGACCAGATCGATCTGAATCGTTTTGAGCATGTCCTTATCATCATTATGCACCTCCCATAGAAACTTTGCGATCAATGGATGCACAAATTTCGAGAAAAATGGAAAATGGCTGAAGATTACAGAGATCAATTTCTAGGAAACCGTGCATCGGAATCGGCAAAAAATTCTTGGGTAGGTGCCTTCGAGGAGGTTTTCACCTTAGATTTTTCCTCTTATTTCCATTTTTCCATTTTTCCATTTTCTTTTTCATTTTTTTTTCTTTTTTTTTTCTACCCTACCCTACTTGAAAAACAAAATTGTTCTCAAGTAGAAGAATACTTCTAATGGAGCCATGTGCACATCAAGATTAGAGACAGAATGATGTGGAGGCTTGAAATGCATGCTTTGACAGCTATTCGGATTTCAGAGACCAAATGATTTGACTTTGAAGGGATTAGGCATAGCTGAAGAAGAGAGTAATGCTGCAACTTAGTGACCGTGTGAAACCGTATTTCAATATAGCTCTGATATCCTTGGTCCTTTTGCTGATCTAGATCATTCTCCATATCTTCTTCTATCATGACCTTCACATCTTCCTCTTTTTCCTGATTTTTCTCTTGAGTACATGGAGGATTTGATGGTAACCATGAGGGAACTCTCTTGATCTCTAATTCTGATGTCTTCTCTTCATCAAATGTAGCCCATGGTTCTTTGATCTCATCTTTTGAATCTTATTTTGCTAGATGTGGTCCTTCAATTCTTTCAAGATAATCTCTTTTTTGCAATACTCTCTTTTTTGAGCTCAAGAGGAGTCATTTGGATAGGTTGTGCCTCAACTTTGCAATTGGATTGAACTACCTCATTGTATGGTTTTGGGAATGGTGGTATGGGTAGTTGAGTGGAGGTGTATTTTTGTGGTTGGGCAAGTGGTAGAGGAAAATGAGTGGGAGGAGATTTGTACTGGGGCCTCCACTCCTCATGAAGTGCATTCCACTGAGGCTGTGGCTGAGCATAAGAGTGAAATGAATGAGCAGCTGGTTGGGCATAATATGAATCTGTGAAGGAACAAGGAGGAGGTGTGAACGAGGAAGGATGCGCAGGGGGACCCCAAGAAGGCATGGAAGTGGTTTGATAGGTGTCGTAATGGGTCTGGGATGTCCCTTGCATTTCCTGCTGGTAGGGTATGGGTCCATATAGCCTCCTTTGGTTCATATAATAGAGTGATTCAGTGGCTCCTTTGGCTGTCTGATATGCAACTTTAAGTCTAGGAAAGGAAGGGCACTGATTCGTAGGATGGTATTCTTCATAGATGAAACACACTTCTATGGAGTGCAATGGACATTCATTCCTAGGATGCTTTCTAGTGCACCTAGGAAAAAAGATGACCAAAGCCCTCTTGGCTTCCTTTTGCTTCCTTTGGATCTGTAAGGTATCCAATTGCATGGCAAGAAATTGCCTCATATCACTCTTGAAATATTCCATCTTATTGTCACATTCACCTTTTCCAACATAAAGGGATGAATTGGAAGAAAAGGTATTGCTCCCAACATTTTTTCTTGTAGCCATCGAAGAAGAGAGAAGGTTGGCTATGTGAAGTAGTGGGGGTGTTGTGCAATCATTTTTCTGAATTATCTCTATTCCTACAAGGCATTAAAAGAAATCTTTTTTGTTGAGTTTTGTTTTTTTTGTTTTTTCTTGTTTTGCTTGTACCTGCAAAACTAAAATAGATTGAACTGCAACTAACTAAAATCTATCTTTCTTAAATGAAAATGTGGAATTGAAATGAAAGCAGGAAAGGACTAATCTATTTTGTTGAAATGAAATTGCAGGAATGAAATGCTAAGCTACGCTTGCGGAATTGAAATGCTAATCTACGCTTGTAGAATTGAAATGCTAATCTACGCTTGCATAATTGAAATTGCGGAATTGAAATGCTAATCTATGAAAGCAGGAAATGTCTACTCTACT
>APFE031167250.1:235442-257111 GCA_000404065.3 Pinus taeda | reverse complement strand
TCATCAGTTTTACCTTTTTGTTGGTTTCTTCTCTGCTCAATTTTGTCCCATGGTAGCTTGCATGTAGAGGCATCATGTGATCCATTTCTTTTGCAGCGAATACAATGTAAATCTGCCTTCTCCTTGAGGATGTCTGCCCCCCCTGCCTCTGAAGTGTCTTCCTCTTCCTCTTCGTCCACCTCTTCCTCTTGTAGACTCTTGAGCAGGATATTTTTCTTTATTAGCGAGGCATACAGTCTCTTCAGAAGATTCAGGGACTGTCTTCTTTCCAAAGGCTTTTTCTCTTTCAGCAAACTTTTTCACAAGAGAGTCAAAGGTTATATCCTTGAGATTTCCATTTGCTTGCAAAGACTCAAGATAATTGGAGTATGTAGGATACAGTGCCTTAAGAAAAGCAATAAGAGATATATCTAGCTCAACTTTAGTGGATTTGATATCATGCACTATAGATTTTATTTCAGATGCAAGAGCAAGAGGGTCATTATTTTGCAGTTCAAGAGTGAAGAGTTTAATCATAAGTTGGACGACTTCAAGTGCAGAATGTGAGTCATAAAGCTCTTTCAGCTTTTGTAAAGCTTCAAAGGCAGTTGAACATGTTGAAATGTGACGACTCACCTCCTTATTTACAGACGCTGCAATTAATGCATACGCTTTGTTGTTCTTGTTTTCCCAGATGGTGAGCTCTTTGTCTGATGTAGGCTTTTATGGGTCACTGTCTCCTTCTCTGACACACACTCCTTTCCACAGCTCATTGAAAATGAGGGTGTGTTGTACCATCCGGGACCAGTCAGGATAGTTCTCCTTGCCAGTGAGAACTATTCCTATCATAGAGATGATTGAATGCATTATGTAAAAGGTTACTTCTGCTGATATAAAAACTTTTGCTGATATATACTTCTGATGGAAAAAAAATTGCTCTTAAAAAACTTCTGCTGCTTTAAAAATTGATTTTGCTATGGAGAAAAAAAATCATTAAAACTCTGCTACATATATCACCATATTCAAAATTCTGCTACCATGTGCATACTTGTCACTGATCTAAATGCCAGACTCATAGATCTTAAACTTAAGATAATAAACATGAGCAGGATGGCCGAACAGATTGTTCAATTCTGAATTCAAAACAACTGAAATCGCAGAATGCACAATATTGCAACTGAAGAGGTGGATACTACGAAAAAAGGTCTCTCATGGGATAACATTTTCTTGCTTGAACATCCAACTTGAAGCGGCCATCATTATGCATACAGGTATATAATTTTCCTTTTAAAAAGAATTCTTAAATAGTTTGTATCTTCTAAACACTGTTGCTAATTTGTGGCCTCAAAAGTAATGTTGGAGCGCCTTGATTTTATCCATGAAATATAGGGCAGGCTTTTACGACATGCAAGCAAATGTTCAGGTGGGCCTAGCGAATGTTCGAACACTGAGCAGCAACGGTTTAAAGAACTAAATCAAAATGAGCTACGGCTGGCTTTCCAGAAACCTGTCTGTGATCCGTTTTAAAAAAAAAAGTGTAAATTCCAGTATTGCGATGTCACATGAGAGGCTTCATGGCAACAAAATCTGGTCATATATATTTAAAATGGTGCATCAGCTTAAATCATCAGCAATTCTATTTGTTAAATAGAACTATGTAGAAAGTGGCGCGGATGCCAATATTTTCCAGAAGTATATTAATCAGATTGTGAATATTCAGAACGAGGTGCAGCGAATGTTTGAATGAGAATGGTCCAAAGGTCCGAAGTTCGATGCAGTGGATGAAACATTTTAATACAGGCAGTGAATAGATCTTTTGGGAGTACAGGCAGCGGAAAAATTTCCAAAACGTTTCATATACAACATTTAATCCTTCATAACAGCGCAGGAATCATTCCATACGTTACCAATTCCAGGTGTTTCAATTGCAGGCAGTGGTAGTCTTCAGGCAGCGGCAGTCTTCAGGTAGCGGTAGTCTTCAGCTATTTCAATGTCAGAGATGTCAGAGACTGAGCAGCTCTCAGGCAGGAGTTACAACTATTTCTGGGACCTGTGCTCTGATACCATGTCAGGCCAGGGTAACTCCATAATGAATGAGCGAGAGAAAATTGATTATCTTATTCATTATGTAACATACATTTATATACATAAATATGACGGATCAGTTCATCTTCTGGATGACTGTCCAGTTCACCCATCCATTTCGGATTAGGTGTCAACACCTTCTCAATGAGGGGAAGAAGCATAGGGTTTATTCTTCTAAGTTTCTGCTTGAATGGTTTTTGATTTGGTTTTAAGGGAATGGTATGTTCGATCACTGAGGTGTCATAGGAATTTAAGTCCTCATAACTCCAAGCAAATACATCTTGGAACTCTTTGAACAAATCCACATACTTTGGCTTTTGATCAGGGGGCATATTTTTGGACAATTTAATCATTTTGGGATTTTCTACTGTCCCTATGTTGTGTTCTTCTATAGCAGCATCTAAAGGCTCCATTTTTGGCTTTTTGGGCACATCATTGTCATCAAACATATCTTCTAATGGAGTAAGGCAAACAGGCAAAAAATTGTTCTTCAGATCAATGACCTCAACCTCTGCTTTGGCTGTTTCCTCCAAATGCATTTGTTTCAATTGTTCTATGGTTGCATTGTCAAAAACAGTTGGGTTCAGGATTTGTTTTGCTGTTGCAGCTGTTACAGCCTGCTGATTTTCATTTGTTTGTTGTTGGGAATTGTTCATGGCCTCCATGTCAATGTTTAAATTTGAAAACTCGCCCTCAAGAGTGAGGAAATTGTTAATGTGGGCATCATTTTCAAATACTTCCCAATCTCTAATATTGTTAGGAACAGCTAGCCTATGTTTTATTTCAGTAGTAAAATGGTGATTTGGCTCAAAGGGAAGCTTGCATGTACTAGCAAAAGTGGCTAGGTTGTGTGCATGTATGTTATGGTTCCTAGAAATCTTGGCAAGCTCGGATTCAGCGAAGGTATTAAGTATATCTGTTGCAGCAGTCCTATAGGCCCTCATCCTATTCTCATTAGTAACAAAGCTGCCCTTCATTTGTTGGATAATTAAATCAGAGTCACCTAGAATGGACACTTTTGTAGCTCCTAGGACTTTGATCAATTTTAGGCCTAAGAGGAGAGCTTCATACTCTACCATGTTGTTGGTAGATCTAAAATATAGCCTGTAGGCATGGCATTCTGCATGATTGTCATGTGTATTGTGAATCCATACACCTGCCCCTGCTCCTAACTTGTTGACAGAACCATCAAACTCTAAATACCATGTAATTGCTTGTTTTTGGTTAGTATCAAGAGTTTCAGTTATTTTAGGATTGGGTAGATCTAGAATTTCTGTTTGAGGAGGTTCTTCTTGTTTACTGGCTGCCTTGACTGTTGTGACTATTTCATGGGCACGGGCAACCGGTTCTTCATTTATGCATGCCTCTAGCTCTGAAGCTAAAGGCTTCTCATTAGTTGAAGGATTGTTGTCATTATTAAAAAGAATAAATGGATCCATATCAGAATGGATTGAGTAAATTGGAAACTTTTGGGGCCTTTCCTCACTACTTACCACATACTTCATCAGTGTTTCTCTATACAGTCTCTTTGGTTTCCCAAAGACAGAAATAATGGCATAAGAGAGGTCGAGTTGGAGGAATCCTTGGAGTTTTGCTCCCCACATCTTGATAGTATCATGTCGTATTTGGTTGGAATGTCAGCAACTACTATGTCCATTAGGATTGTCTTGTTGGGAAATTGGACTAAAGACACACAAAGGTATTTGATTAAGCCTAAGCATTTGACATGACTTGAGTCAAAGGAGTATAGATCTTTGTAGGGTCTTGTGACATCAAGGTTTAGCTTTTCCATTACATCTTTGGGCATAAGATTGTGTGAGGCACCTGAGTCGAACATAGGATTGTGCAAGATTTTGTCATGTATGTGCAGATTGACATAACAAGGTGGAACAGATCCATATGTTGTTTTTCCATTAACTTCTGGACCAAATAGCAGCTCGGGGGTATTATCTAAAACATTTACATCATCCCTGACCTCTGGTAGTTGAAGTGACCTTTGAATTTGTTGCCTATACACATCATGTTTGGCAAGTTCTGAGAGGGGGATGGATATTTTAAGTTTTCCAATCTCTCCTTCTAAATTGAATGGTTTTTCTAATGGAATCTTTGCGTTAATAGTAGCAGATTTCTCCTTTTCAAGAATACTCTTTGTGTTTTCCTTTGGATTGTCTATGTTATGATGAATGACAGTTTGTGGTATTTCTGTCTTGGGAAGGTTTTTTGGGGTGCTGTTCAAATTTTCTTTTGAGGAAGAAGGAGGTAGAGGCTAATCAGTAGGAGGTTGTAGTCTAATATGTCCTCTACAGTCACTTGAAGTGGGTTTGGGACAGAAATATCAATTGGTTCTGTTATGACAACCTTTCCTTTAAACTTATTGGGCTGTTTGTTGTCCTTTGCTTTGTTTGGTGCAGGGACTTCAATGGTTCTTGTTCTCAGTTTATATTGTTTGTGGACCTCATACACAGCAGAATCATAACCTTGTTTAAAATCAAAATACTCTCCCGTCTTGATCTGAAATTGTTTTACATTAGGGTAGTCTTGGTCTTCTTGAGTGAGAAAGACTTGCTGCTCATTTTTCGAATCTATCAATTTCATGTGAGTCTCTTCTATGGGCTCACTGGATGTGGATGCCTCTGCGTAGTTTTCTTGGAACGGGGACCTAATATCATGGTCGAGACTAGCCCTTCCAGCATTTGTGGTTTGATTTTTCCTAAAATTTGGGTTCCTTATGGTGTTGGGCTGTTGTCCTTCCCATGATGATTTCCTCTCAAAACTCTCTACTCTGTCTCCCAACCTATTCATGCCACTGATAATAGCGTCCAACTTCTGGTCTAAGGCTGAGGGTTCTTCCTTAAATGTAGTTCTTCTCTCGGTTCTAGCTCTGTTTCTTTTGGTAATTAGGTTTGCCTCCACACTAACAGCAACGTTTTGCATCTCTGCAAGGCTTTGAGGAGCTCTTTCCCTTAGCTGATAAGCCATTTCAGCATCAAAACCATCATGGTATTTGTACAAAGCAAGATCAGGTGGAGGTCTTAAGTTTTGTGGTATTGCATTGTAGACATTATTGAACCTTGCACAGTAGTCCAAAACAGTCTCCTAAGGGCCTCTTTTGATAGTGTCATACTCAAATAATATGTGCAAGGGGTCTTTCTTCTTTTCCCATCTATTGATAAAAAATTGATATAAAGCTTCTGAGTCTACTATGGAATGGGCTGGGAGCGCTCTAAACCAGGTGCTGACATCACTGATCAAACTTTGGACAAAAATATTCATTCTCACACTATCATCATCAATCTCATAACTCTCAAAGTAATCATGCATTTTCTTTGTATGCTGAAGGGCTGTGCAGACATTTGGGCCATCAAAATAGGTAATTTTAGTCTGGTAATCCTGATTCATAGCCCCGGGATTTGCAGGCAACTGTAAAGGTGCATATCTATTAGCCATATTAATAGGGACAAGTGGAACAATAGGGATAAGTGGAACAACTCGAGCAACTGGGATAATTGGAGTAGTAGTGGTGGTATGCGCAGTGGATGGAGGTGTGGAAACAGGGTTTGTAGAAGTGGATGATGAACAAGGGGAAGTAGGGTTTGAATGGAACAGAACTTTGACAAGGGTTGAAAAACTACTAGGCTAAATTGTTTTAGGACTAGTATCAACAAAATCTTCTTGCTGCTCCTGTCTTCTGAGGATCTTAGGAATTATATTGGGGTTTTAAAAAATAGCTGGGGGATTTGGATCTGGATTTGATCTTGTGTAACGTGAATGCTTCTTGGGAGCCAGCTTCTAGCTTGTTTTTTTTCTAACAATACAGGTTAAACAGAAACTTTTAAAGGTCAGTTTCTTCCTCTACGGAGCTTCGGACTGGTTTTGTGAGATTATCTGAGGAAGTCCCCAGTGGAGTTTCCATTATGTTATCACTCAGGTTGTCCCTAAGCTCCTGAAGGGATATGGCCAAGGTAACCACAAACAAATCTTTGGATTGCAGGTTCTAGCCCACTTGCAATTAGAGAGGGCTCTCTCTTGATGATTTAACTTGGTTGATGATGATTTTAGGCTAGTTATTGGGTTCAATGGGTTTTGTTTATGTTTGGATGGTGTTTGAATGGAAGGAAGATGCTTTCAAGCAGAGAGGCATGCATGGAGTGATAAGTTTCAAACCATTGGGCATGGAGTCAAGGAGTAGGACCGCAGGTATGGCTTTCTTGATCACAAGAAGAATATGGAGCAAGGTAGTTGGACATGAAACAACCTTCAAGCTAAAGAGATGGAGTGAAATGTAAGGAATGAGAGGTAATTAAGAATCTCTCAATCAGCTTAACGGAGGGAAGGAAAATGATCTCTATTAGGGGGCAGTTAAGAATCCCTGGATAACTGTCATACATGGTGAATTAGGGAAAATATGAGCCAGGTGGAATTCATATTTATGCTTAAAACAGATGAAAAACATAAAGAAACAGCAGAAATTGAGCATAGAGTGCAATTAAACAAGTTCTAAGCTAATCTTTCTTTCTGCTGTTTAGATAATGATGTATGAATGGAAAAACAGAGGTAAGAAACACTTATTGGGTCATGTACCAGCACAAGAATTCCACAGTCACTCTTCAACCATTAAACACAATACACAATTCATTCTCCAAGCTCGTAAGAAGTCTTTGATTATAGAAATTATCAGATATATAGTGAGAGTCTCTACTTAAGTAAAACATCCAACCAACAAAAACCAACCCTCATTACATTTTTCAGGGCAGTCTTTATAGGCAAAATATCCAAAAAATACTTATTACAACCGACCTAAATAGGTCTGTGGGAAAAAACATTTTTTAAACCTAACTTTTGCTGAAATTAAATGCGAGTACATATTCCTTGGGCTGCGCCAAAGGCAGCTGGATAAAAATGAGTTAATGTGGTGTCCTCTGGTGACTTGGTATAGTGGTTCTGCAATAATTGTGCTTTGAGTTTTGGTCCACTGATCTTATGTGACTGTGATGTGCAGTAAGTGTGATTTGAGAGTTCTTTGATGGCCTTTACTGCTTTGTTGACTTTGCTAGAGGGTTCTTTAATGTTTTCCTGCTTTGGGACGCTGACAAATATTTACTGATACACTTTGCCACATCATGATACTCTTTGACATTAATTTTGGCTTCGCTTTTGCTCTGATACACTTTGATACTTGAACCGGACCTCTATCTTTCTTCTGATACGCTTAAAACTGCAAAATCGGGCCTTTTCTACCTTTTTCGGCATAAAAAACGGCTGAGGAATCAAAATATTCCCCAAAGATTCCGCTAATCGCGCATCAAAAACTGCCCCAGAATGTCATTCTGGGCCTCCGAAGCCTCAATTTTGCACTTGCGTGTTTTTTCAACTGCTGACGTCAGCAGTACGGCAGATGACGTTAGCATGACATTAGCAGTGGGACCCTCTTGTACGGTGATGACATCATCATGATGACGTCAGCATGATGATATCAGCAGGGTGACATGGCAGTACGACAGGGTGATGACGTGGCAGTACGGTGGCAGACCGACGCAGGAAGGAAGGGGTGAGATGGCGGAAACATGGCAGGTGACGTGGTGCTTATGTCACGCAAGGGGAGGGCATTTTCCAGTTTGTGGTGCACCGCTTTTGCGCCAAGGCGGTTTTGGTAGGGGGCTCCACCACAGCTGGGAGGGCGACGCGTGGCGGGTGTACGACGGAAAAACCGCCGATCTCCCGGGCGCTAATCTTCGGCATGTCGGGGCACAAAAAGACCCGCCCACGGCAGATCTCGGGCTTTGGCGATCGGACGGCTGGAAGACAAGATGAGGTGGAGGATGGATAAGAAGGGGGCCATGCAACAATTAATTTTTAATTTTTAATTCAGCGGGGGTAGGAAACTTTAGGAAAAGTGGGGTTTTGGGTTTTAAATGTGCGCGAGGTAAAATATTTTCATGCATGACTTTAGGATAAGGGCGGAAAGAGGGTTTTTATGCATAAAAGTGAGTCTTTATGCATAAGAGTGAGTCTTAATGCATTTGGAAGGGGTTTTTATCAATGACATGAGGGTTCTTACTAAGTTTCAGGAAAACCTAGCAATTCCCAAGGGATACTTATGGTTATTTTTCAACCAAGGGGAGGGGATAAGTATATAGGGGAGTTATTAACATAGTTTTAGTAGGGGAAGGGGAAATAGATAGGAATCTATATATTAAAAGTTAATAGTTAATATGACAGGTGATAAGAAAGCACTAAGTATGTGAATCTTAGGATTTTAAGGGGAAAAATGATTTATAATGGGAGTATGAATATTCCTTGGGCAAAACAGATCTTTACCAAGGAAATTGACATGAAAGTGATGAAACTGAGAGATATCAAGTAGATCTTGACCTTTTTGGGAAGTTAGTGAATGATTTGGGGAAGGAGGAAGAAGGGGGAGTTAGACATGCCTCGCTTGAGTCCTTCAGATGGCCGCTTCCTGATAATTGTGACCTAAACAGATATGACACTTGAAAACATGAAATTGATCACAAATCAACATTCAGCAACCTCAAAACTACCCACCTAGCCTACTTACCTAGCATTTTATTTTCTTTTTGGTTTGGGTGCACTTAGACTTGCAGACCCAGCTTTTCAACTTTTTCTTTTTCTGTCCTCCTATCTACATCTACACTTATTTCATCTAGGGCCTCAGATTAAGCTGTTGAGCACACTTGCTTCTCTGCCTGTCTAGGAATCTGCAAAGATTAAGCTGTTTGGACAGATGTTAACTCTCTATATTCTAAAACAGGAAATTGAAACCTAGGGAGACCAAGATTAAACTGTTTGGAACTCCCCTTAACCGAAAATTCTTCAAAAATGGATTAGTGCATCAAAATTGGAACACAGCAGTGGCACTTTGAACTGACACATTCTCCTGGCATCCTTCTTTGGCTTTTGTAGCAAATATGGAACATTGCAGCATGCAAAGAATGACATATTTGGCATGTAAAAAGGTCAATCATGAAAGATGAGTAACCTACTACAGCAAGAGGCTAACAGAACCAGTCAAGGAACCAAGTGCAAGACCGAGGTTGGTGTCCTTTATTCCCCTCTTATCTATTTCTCATAAAGGAAAGCGAAAGTAGTTTTAATTTATTTGTTTCTAAGATAGCTACCAGTCGTAGTGGGAATAGAATGTCAAAGTGGACACTATTCCTGATAACAAAATTGCAACTCCACTGGGGAGCAAATAGATTGTTTACTAGTCTATATTTGTTTGTTTTATAAACTTACAGACAGAGCCTGAAGTCAAGCCAGCTAGCCTTTGAACTGCATTTGCTATGCAAGAGTAAAGTACATCAATGTTGCTTCTATCTATCTCTGGGTTTTGTTTATAAATTAAACAATCGATTTGCAAACACTCTAATTTCCCTAGTGGTGGCTCTAGTAACCTCCTTAGATCAACCCCTATGACTTATATTTACTGAACATCACTTATTCGACGTAAATCCTTGAACTGAACTGCAAATTGTGACCAAAGACCAAGTAAAAGTCTCGCACTGGTACCATCGCACCCTCTCTTCAAGGAAGTCTGTATGCATCGCACCTCCCGTGTGCAGTAAGTGAGATGCATACTGGATTCCATGTGTAACAGGCGTGATGGTCAGAGAAGGCTAATTTTGCCTTCAGACTCTGGTTTTTTTTTTACTCTTTTCAGCTCTATTCAGGAGTTTTTCTATCTGTGGTCAGTATACCTCTATGGAAACCCCCTTCCCTTCCATCACCGCCTCCATTGTGTAAAGGACTGTAATTTTTTTTTTATGTATTTTGCACCATTTTCAGTTCTCTTTTACAAAGAAGTAGCGTAATCAGACAGTCGTTTCTTGATCTGAAAGTGTCGCAAGTGTCGTTTTCAGTCATAGAATAGAATCTCACTGTTCTTGATGGTTGATTATACTATTACTCTTGTATGTGATTTGAATTAGTAGTCTTTCAAGTGTCGAAAACAATTTTCAATTCGAAATTGAAAAGTGTCGTCGTTATCTTCACTTCATTTTGAAGATAAATTTGTTAGTATTGTCGCTTTGAAAAGATAGTTCAGATTTGCACTTAGCATTCTTCTTGTCATTCACACATTAAGAAGGCTGAAAGCAAATACATGCATGTGCATTTGCATTTAGACTGCTTCTTGGTTTGATTTAGGACAGTGCATTTAGTGTGTGCTCTATGCTCTTTGTTGAAAGACCCTCAGTTCTCTTTCCTTAGTAGCTAGACTTTTCATTGCAAAAGAAGATTAAACAATTGTTTATCATCTTAGACTGCATTTTAGGAATTGTATATATACATCACGCGGTGAACCTGAAAGGAAAAGTTTTTAAACAAGATCAACTATAAAATAAATTTAATGAACCTAAAAACGCTTTGGAACCTAACGCACAACATCTAGAAGTCTAGGCTAGAGATGTATTCCGGCATCGTTAAGCCTAGTAACTGTCGCTTTCATTGTTGGTTGGGTGATTCCTCCTCTTTGAGACAACAAGTGCCAATACGGACTTGTGCTCCCACATACTTTTGAGTATATATTAGGAGACCATAATAGGCTATATCCTTTATCCTTAGGAAGCCGTGTCTGCCACCCTATCGATCGCAATGCACTGAACACAGCATTCGGGAAGATTGACTGCCGTACCATAAAAAGTATTCTGTATTTTTGTGATTGGTTTGGTAATCCCTCTGTCTAGATCTCCAGAGTAGTTTCTTTCGTTCCTTTTCAGACTCCTTAAAGATAAAGGTCCATCTGAGCAAGTGTCACTTCAGGCTCATTAAAAATCGAAGGCGACTAGAGTCATCTTTTATTTCTCTTGACTCTTAAAAATTGAAAAAACAAGTTGTGTCTAAGCGTCATAAAATTTATTTTAATCGGAATAACGTCATTGTTCCCTCATTAGTCTTATAATTTAGTCTCCCTTCATTACAAGTTCCTGTAGAATCTCTAGGAAATATTTTGGATAGACTAGCTATGTCTGAACAACCGTCAACATCCAGGACTGTGTCATCTGATGCAGCAGCAGCAGAACCTCCTACTGCTACTCCAACAATGTTCACTAGTGTACCATCTGTCCCAGCAAGTTATCAACAACATGCCGAGTCCAATCAGGGACTGTTTCGAAAACATGGTTAGTTATTATTTCTTCATCTGGATTTGATCTGGTATTTCTTATGTTGAAACTCAACAAATTGATCCAATGTGTCTTCAAAGGCCAATCTACCCTTTAAGTACTAGATTGCCACCATATGGGGGGTAGTATGCCTTTTCATTGTTCCCTCCTGGAGAACAACCATATGGGAGTTTACAACAAAGTTCAAGTCAAACTGGAATTACATCCAGCAGTTGGGTACCAATACTGTCTCAGCAACCAAGGGTTGTATATGCAATGCAACCAGTCCACCTTGTGTCGAATATTCCCACTATACCTGCTATGCTGAGTCCATCACAAGTACAAGTGCTACCTGTTGTATGTCAACCTCAAGTTTCTCAGGTTGCAATGCAACAACCTCTCGTCTCAACGATTCAATCAAAACCTCAGGTTAGTGCCTCCTTATCTAGAGCGATCAAGCTCAAACAAGTACTATGACTCCTCATCTTGGTCAATCATACAGTATTGAACAACCACAATTCCAACAATCATATCAGGGACCTGAGCAACAAGTCTTTGTAGGTAATGGGCAACTGCATTTCCAAAGCGGTTATCAACAACCATACTATAATGGTTATGCCCATCAACCTTATCAAATTTACCAGCATCAAATGCATTATGATGGTATGTAAAGACCCACTCCTCAGGCGATTCCATCTTATCCTGGGTATGCTTTGCCTAACCTGAATCAACAGTTGCCCTTTGTAGCAACTCTAGAATTAGCAGATCTAAACCAGCTGACAAATGATCCAATTTCTTACGCCCCTTGGTGGCCAACAATTCCACATAAAATTCTGTAAGATATTCCTAAATTTAATGGAAATCCGGGTGAAGACCCATCGAATCATGTGATGACCTTTTATCTGTGCTTTTCATCAAACACTCTCAACGATGATTCGATCAGGCTTCGCCTTTTTTAGCGAATGTTAACTGGTCCGGCAGCAAAATGGTATATCGAATTGCCTAGAGCTTCATTTTATAACTTCAATACCCTAGCCACACCCTTTTTAACCCATTTTCAGTTACCCATAAGGTACGAAGTGGGAGCAGAGCTTCTTACAAATTCAAACAAACGACGACCACTCACATATCCGATCATATTCATGAGTGGTGACGTCATTGTAGAATGGTAAAAACATATGTTCCTGATTAGATATTGGTTGAATGGTTTATTAAGTCATTGTTACCTTCTATTACAGAAGATGTGGCGAAGCGAGGAGTCATCACTAAAGAGCAAGTTATTGCTCGAGCACAATATCTAGACTTGATCTATACTCAGTCTGTCACACTCTACGATAAAATCCCTAATGCTCCTAGACCAGATTTTTCCATTCCTCCCCCTCCTAAATCAAACAAAGAATCTCATGCCATCAATGATGTGATAGGTACGACTAGCACGAAAACCATAAAGTCTACGTCAAAGAAAGCCTGTACAGTTTCTAGTCAAAATGCAAATGACAAAATTCTCACCTCAGATGTTAATGTCGTGTCGACTGAAAAAGGAAAAGAACCAAAGAAACCAGGAGGCAAGAAAAAAAATAAAAGGAAAAAGAAGAAACAAGAGGAGTCATCTCCTAAAAAATCTTCTACAAACGATTTTGGGCAAAGGACACCTCCCTCAGGGTGTCAGATATGCGATGAGGATTATCGAACAAGAGATTGTCTATATAAAGTTGAGCTTAGAAAATTCTTCAAAAATTCAAAAACCTCAGCGGTATTGACTGATCCGTTTCCGGACCCAGGAACAAATCTGGTTGCTAGCGACAATGATTCCCTGTCCCGAGTGCTTATGTTTTCCATTTTAAAACAACAAAATGATGCTTTGATATCGACAAGGAATAAAGATTACGAAAATCCATAGATGTCGAACAACAAGGCTATAGATCAACCTGGTAGTTCGACAACAACTTCGACAGAAGTTGTGCCACCCATCATTCCTGAGCTAACAATAAAGCCGCCAAAGGGAGTAGTACACAAATCAACATTTAATCCTCGTACCAGAGCAGCACAACATTATAATATAGTGGAGGATCTGGCCCAATCATCGTCCACTATGTTGACACTTGAGGTACTACAAAATTGCCCCTCCCAAATGCAGGCTTTATTATCAACGATAGATGGGATTGACCCAACGGATTCCAATCTTGTGGCCTTTGATCACAAAGGATATGACCCTCAGTTACCAGCTCAACTAGCTTTCTTTATTCAAGTAAAAGCCCTCAACAAAACTGTTCATCGAACAATTATTGATGGGGGGAATCTACATGTATTATGTCAATGAGCTGTTGGAAAAATTTAGGCTCACCGCCCTTGTCGCGATCGTCAACGATGTTAACAACATTTTATGGGAAAACATACACTCCATATGGGCTTTTAAGTAACTTGCAAGTTGAACTGGGGGGCAAAACAGTAGAAATTGATGTTGAAGTTATCAACGGAATCCTCGATTACAACATCCTACTGGGAAGGCCCTAGATATAGGCTATGGCTGCCGTTGTGTTGACGTACTTCAGAAAGATTGGATTTCCCTTCCAAGGAGGAATCATAATCATCGACCAACAAACATTTCTCCCCAATAGTTCACAAGTTACGGGAAGCATTCCAATGATCCACAAAAGCTCTCAGTTGCTCCAAAATATCGGAGTAGGTCTCCTAAAATACCCTTCCTTAATGGGGACTTTTTCCCTTCTGCCTTCGAGTAATCTGGCAGAAGTCGCCATAGTGGAAACCTGTCACATGAGATCTTCTACATCAAAAAAGATGAAGAAGAACTAAGAACATTTTGATAGAGTGGATCATCGCGAGGAATTGCCTCCAAGCCCTACCATAACTACATCATCTGATGAGCAATTCAGTGATGTTATACATTATGTATTGGGGGCATTGGAACCAGATCTTTCCTTTATGACCCCTTATGATTGTGATCAAAGGTCACCATGAGGATAGTTCTTTTATTGTGTCAACCTCATGAAAAAATGAAACAACTTCCTTTCCAAATCGAACCTTTGATTATGATCTCGTAAAATCCAAGTCGAGTCTTTCAAAGATCTCAAAGGTAAACCTTCATTCCAACCATTGAGTTGAATACAATGAAGCTTGGGGGGCATGCACCTTGATTTATGTTATTATGCTGGGGGCATGCAAACTTATCACGAGCAGTGTTACCGCAAGGTTCAAGCTTGTTAAAAAATACACCCGCCACGAGCAGGTTTTATGTGAAGTTCAAGCTCTTTAAAAGTTAAACCTAAGCAATGAGCAAATGTTTCCCCAAGAGTTTAAGCTCATTAAAAAATGAACCAATCTCCAGTAAATAGCCATTGTGAATGCATTATCATCAGCTTTTGAGCCTTGGTTGTGTTCTCATCATCACCTCCACTCTGTTTTGGCCGATCATACACCTCCATTTAATTGTTTACCCTTTTTGAGGAACATCTGCGATGAGTGATCTTGTTAGCCATCCTTGTGATACTACCATGATTGGAGGATTCCAAACCTTACTTGGAATCAGCTGCTACCCAAAATTATCACATGTTCCTCAAAAAATGAGTCTCCTTTAAGCTCTTTTCATCTGACTCATAAAATATGAAAAGATTGTCCAGCTATTGGCCTCTCCAGCTCATTAAAGTCATCGGAAGTGCTATCCCTCCTCTAGATTTTAATCTTTTTGGACCTGAGGGATTATTACAAAAAGATCGAGAACTTGTCTTGTTCGGTTTTTTAAAACTATCGAAAATTCATCCCTTTCGTATTATTTTATACTTTTGTGGACTTAAGGGATTATATGACGAAAAAAGATTATTGGAGTTTCCTTTCTGTCCATTTTCAGACTCTCTAAAATTGAAAAATGACCGAGTTATCATTGTCGTTAAGCTCGTTAAAATCAATAGCGACAAACTTGTCCAAATGGAGGAGAACGAGTTTCACTATCGCTAGGCTCGTTAAAACATAGCGACGGGTCCACCAGAAGGGCGGATTATAGAACAAGCATATGTTATCCTCCTCAATATTGATAAAAATAAAGAGGTACTAGTCAGCAATGACTGGGGAAAATTGGGAAGAAAACTTGAAGAAACTTTATTAGTAGCAAGTCACTCTTGAATATGACACTTTCACTCCGTCCGAGTCAGGTTGGGTTATTCCGTTCACTGGTCATGTCACCATTGGTCCATCACACCATCCATATTTGGGGTTAATTCTACCAATCCATGTCATTGTCGCCGGTATGTTCAATAGAAGTCGCTCAGAGAATTCACCTGTGTCTCATCTGCTGCAATACATTCACACTCCATTCTTTCATGACCACCACCCTGAACCGTGTATCATCAGATCGTTTTCACCTCCAAAATCATTTGCTCCATTCCATGTCGTAGATGTGGGATTCATTAAGGCCCTCCTATGATGGGTCACTTCTTTTCGACATCGGCTCATTATCCAAGAAGTCAACCTAAGAACAATCCCTTTTAGTACTTTGAAGCTTGCATGCCTCAATGGCAAGTTTCTCACTTTCAATGATAGGTTTACATCAATGGCCTTTGACCGAGAGATTTTGCGTGGTGTTCGACACCAAGTCCCTTTTTCACACCACACGAATTGTAATATAGTAGCTTGAGGATCATTGTCATTATTTGTGATTCCTCTCGCGTCTATTAACAACTTACATCTGGCTGGTAATCAAGCGATGTCTTTCCATGTTCGACTCCAGAACATCTTTCACGTGGATCGAATTGTACTCGGAGTGAATATTGAACGAGTTTTGAAGACCCCGGATCTAGTTTCATATTTCCAAGCTGCGATATATTCAGGAATATAAAGACATCAAATGTACATCATTGCCGAACAGATGATCATCCAAATCAAAGGATGATGACTCCTTCCGAATCATGATTTTGCTACATAGACGATTGTGTGTCGTATGTACATGAAAATGAATTTATAAAGCTGAGCAGGGGAATGCCCGCCTCAGCTAGATCATGACAAGTATTATGAAGATAATGTATTGTATTGTATCTTATTATAGGTCGCCTTCCAACTCGAAAAAACTTCGGATCCTCATGATAAAGCATTTCACCCGACATCAAAATATTAACGACCTCATGCTTTAGGGGGCAACTGTTATAGACATTTTTGGGTACTGCAACCCCAATCATAAATGTCCATAAAATGAGGGCTCCTAAGTCCCTAAAAGTGTTTCTTCACTCCCTAAAGGAACAAGGTCAGCTGATTACATCATCTCCCAGAAGTTCTCCATAGAAAACTGCTCAGAACTAGTCAAAACTGGACCATATAAAATGCCCAGTGCAGAGGGTGTGATGCATATCTCCTACTCAGTGTAAAAGGTGCAATGCATACAAGAAAGCCCTTTTGTAGGGTGTGATGGGAGAGAATGGACAAATGGTAGAGACAGTTTGCAAGGTAGAGGATCATAGAATCTTTCAGAAACTTCTCCTCTGACACTTGCCTCTCTGAATTTGCCCAGGAATGATTAAGAGATCATCAATCTCCAAGTGGAATCAAGAACTATCAGAGAGAGGACACTAATCAAAATCCCAGAAGCTGACTCACCCCCTACAATCATCTATATATGGATCTCTCATCCCAGAGATCAGAGGTTGGAGGCTGGAATTTTGTATCTTGTAGAGAAGTGTTGTTAGTTTCCTAATGTAACATCATAGTGTTGGGTGATCTAAGCTTTACATGAGGTGAAGAAGGGCTTTCTTGCTGGAGGATGATGCTGGGTCAGAACAATTGGTTGTAATCCTCTTTTCTATTCTTGATATTAATAAAGCTATTCAAGTTTTCCTCCACATTCTTGTATGTTTGATTGTATATGCATTTGCGGGGTCAATACATATCTGGTCATGTATTGTTTATGACTATAGATCTCTATTCTTCGCTAGTATTATGCTGCTTTGATTCCACAAGTGCTCTTTCAAGCTGTGTAGACGAAGAAGAAGTGGCAAAGATCTATCAAAAAGGAGAGGAACCACTCAAGGAAGCAAGTGCAAGACCGAGGTTGGTGTCCTTTATTCCCCTATTATCTATTTCTCATAAAGGAAAGCGAAAGTAGTTTTAATTTGTTTGTTTCTAAGATAGCTACTAGTCTTAGTGGGAATAACAGCTCCAAGTGGACACTATTCCCGATAACACTACCCTAAGGAAACAGCTGAAGCTGCCTCCTACAAGGCATCCACAAACTGCAGAAGTTATACAACAGAAATCTGAAGATGACATGATGGACCTGCTCTGGAAACTTAATGAAAGACTAAATGATACAGAGCAGGCATTATAAAAAGCACTAAAGGAAAAGTAGGGAGAGTCGACCTCTTAGCCTCCTGAGGTAATTCCCATAGTCTCAACTGCAGTTCCCTCTACACTTGGAGCAACATTAGCTCCAACAGTCCCAGCAGTCACAACATAGGTAATTACAGGTACATCAATAGCAGGTATAGCACCAGGTAACAGTACTAATATGAGCACTGAAGAATTTATAAAAGCCATGGAGGAATTGAGATTACAGGTTACAGAGTTGAAAAATTATGATATGTCGAAAATAAGTGTTGTGGAAAAAACCAGGGAGATCACAGCCTTAGAAAATAAAGTAAAAACATTAGAACAGGAACTCACTTTTGATAAGCCCTTGGCAGAAATCAGGAAAATCCTATGGGAAAATATCATTCAGTCTATAAATGAAATATGGCCATCTATCCAAGTGATCTATGAGCAGATCGACTTAATAGAAACAACCCATGGAGCAATTCATCAGACAAGAGCACAGTTGGGTAAAATGCCAGAGGAAGCCAATAGGCTTATATAGTTTTTGAATAATAGAAACAAAGAACAGTTGGAAGTACTTGGCATCTCTGATAGGATAGAAACCATTTTGGAAATCAAAAGAGTTCTGACTATGACAACTTTAATGAAGAACTTAGAGAGAAGGTGTCTAAACATGCAAGTAGAGATCAATTCTTTTATGCAAAAAATTCACAGTTTTGTAGAGTAAAGGGCTACCAAGTCCTTTAGTCACTAATGATAAGTTTATGAAACACATTGATTATGTAGATAAGTTGAATAAGTATGTTGGCAATCAAGCTAGCTCATCATCAAGTACATTAGGAGTGAAAGAACTTCCCATAGGCTGAGTTTTCTATGATAGCTTAGAGAACTTATTCTACATTGAGTACAAGGTAAAGCACATATTCATCATTCAGCCTAATTTTTTTAGATACTCAGAGACTGATGAAACTCTTAGGAAACTTCAAAAGCACAAATTTCCAGAGCAGAAGTGGTGGGAAGATATGTTAGAAATTTTGTAAATTTACCTTTGGTAAAATGTAAATTTTGGGCTATTTACCTTGTTGAGATGAATAAAGAGGAACAGGGGTCAAAACAGGTCGATGATCCAGATTTAAACAGGAATGCAACAAATTACAGAGATAACCATATACACAAATATGCAGCGGAAATAATATTTCATTTCATTAATTTAAAATACTGAAATATGCTTACAACCAGAAATGGAAATAAACCAGCTAGGTGATGGTAGCTTATCTCTGAGAAGAGATGGGGTGGCTACATGCCTCTGAACTGTGTTACAATGAGGCTTGAAGGCCTATTAATTGTTGAGAAACAATGGAAAACCCTTCACATCCCAAAACCTAACCCTAGAAGATGAAACGCCAAATTGTGGGCCCCGTTTGGGTAAATTGGTACATCAATTTACGGGGGTCGTAACTTTGGCATACGATCTCCATTTGACGTGTACAATAGCTCGTTAGAAAGATCTATCTGAGCACTACCACTTTGGGGAGGGAAATGTCGGTCCATGAACCCATGTTTCCCCTAGAGTTCCCAAAAAACATCATTTAGGGCCTCAAAACGGCTCTAGATGTTCAGGACCCGAAAAACTGCTAAAAATAGTAAGTTGTGCTACAATTAAGGAAACTGAAAATGCTAAGAGAAACAATGGTGGGGGTCTAGGTGGACTTGGAAGGTGGCCACCAAGATCCACCTGAATCATTCCTCCCCCCTTAGGAAGTAATGGTCCCCATTGCATTGAGTTCTTCCATCTGCTGACCTTGGTCCCTGGCGAGCTGTTCTGCAATCTCTGAGGTGTCCATTAATGGTGGGAAGCATGGTCGATGACGGTCCACATTGAACACTTGGTGTAGGCGAAGGAGTGGAGGAATGATGTGCTCCAAAGCGTTGTCCCCCACAACCTTGGTAGTACTGTAAGGACCATGTCTAAGTGGTCTGAGCTTCTGATGGGTTCTGGTAAGGCGTTCTCTCTATAGATGTAACCAAACTTTGTTGCCCACCTGAAACTTGTGTGGTATCCCTGTGGGTGAGGAGAATTTGTTCCTGTGTCTTGTCATGACCGTATCCCTTTTATGTTGCTGCTGCATGGAGGAACCCTTCGCGGGGGTCATGGATGTGGTGACAATCTTCCCCTTACCTTGGGAGCAAACCAGACAGAAAATGAATTTCCTAGTTTGGGAGATGAGCTTGCTACCTTTCTTGGCAGTGATCGGAGAGGTGGCGGTAGGTGGGTCTACCTCTAGTATCTTGTACAATGAATTATCCAAAGAAATAATGACAGCGTGAGGCCTTGACTCATACACAACATGTCGCCTCCACAAGTATGGCTGGCCTAATAGTACATCGCAAACATCTATAGGTGTAACATCACATAATACCTCGTCTGTGAAGGGCTTGACGCTGTAGGGAAGGCAACACTGCTGGCGAACTTTGAGATCTCTTCCTTCGTGAAGCCACCCAATACTGTACACCTGTGGGTGTGGTGTAGTCACTATGCCCAACCGCTTCACGACCTCTGCTGAAATGAGGTTCTTTTGGCTGCCACTGTCGACAATGAATTGCAGCGACGAACCCTTCACCCACATCTGTGAGTGGAAAAGACGTTCCCCCTCCTCTGGTTCTTCGGGCTCATTTTTCTGGATCTTGGTAGTGGCAACAGTGGCACTGAGATCTGCATCAACGATCTGCTTCCCTTTTCCATTCCCCTTATCAGGTTCTGGCTAAGGGTCGGAAAATGCATCTGATTCGGAAGCCTTCAACTCGACCACCAACGACTGCTTGGTCCAACACTCACTTGTGTTATGAGTGGGACACTTGTGGAACTCACACCACTTTCCTGTGTCCTTCTTCAGCTTTGTGGTGTTGTTCTTTTCTTGCAGCTTCGATGGGTTGTCTTGTGTCACCCTACCTTGGCTTTGTCCTTTGGTATTCTAATTAGCAGATCCAAAGTCTCAATTCTTCTATTTGAACTTTTGCTCGATTTTGATAGCGTATCGGTATGCTATGCTGAGTGAGGATATGTTCAAGAACTCCATCTCTTCCTGGATGTATCTGTGTAGGCAGCCGTGGTATTTGAGTACCAGATACATCTCAGAATCTTTAATACCCAACTGTGTGCAAAGGGTGTGAAAAATGTTTGTGAACCCAGGGACATCTTGGTCCCATCCCTGCCGCAGCGTGGTCCATTTGATGTATTTGTCCTCATAGCTTTTGACAGGGTAGTACTGCTTTTTGATGGCATCCCGGAATGAATTCCAAGTGGGTGCGGCTAAAAATAGTGAGCCTATACTTTCATCCTTCTCCTTGCACTAGGTTTCCCACTAGTCCTTGACGTGGGGGGCTGCTTTGAGAAGAGCAAAAACAATCTTTTCCCGACTTGAAAATTCATGAACAGAAAATAACCCTCTAGCAGATTTAACCATTTATCTATGGCATCTACGTCTATCTGACCCTCGAATATGGGGATTTCAAAATTAACTTGTACCTTAAAGGGCGTGGCGTTTCCAGAGTAGTTGTTGGAAGCCGATGCGTCACCTCTGGGTAGTCGTTGAAGGATTTGCGCAAAGCTATCCATCATCGCGTTCCTTTACTGCTCGAGCGCTTCTTCGAGCAATATTTTGATAGGATCTCCTGCCCCCTCATCTTTCTTCTCATCCGCCATGGGAGGCCATCAGGATTTTCAAGGCTGGTTTTGCAAAGGTTTGACTAGTTCAAGCCCTAACTCCTTATATCCCAACCTCGTTGGGGACATGCAAAGAAAAACAGAGAAAAAGTAGACCGCTTTGATACCATTGATCTGGATTTAAATAGGAACGCAACAAAATACAAAGATAACCATATACACAAATATGCAGCGGAAATAATACTTCATTTGAGTAATGGAAAACACTGAAATATGCCTACAAACAGAGTTGAAAATAAACCAGCTAGGGCGATGGTACCTTATCTCTGAGAAGAGGTGTGGCGGCTACATGCCTCTGAACTGTTTCGAACTCTATTACAATGAGGCTCGAAGGCCTATTTATTGTTGAGAAACAATGGAAAACCCTTCACATCCCAAAACCTAACCCTAGAAGATGAAACGCCAAATTGTGGGCCCCATTTGGGTAAATTGGTACATCAATTTCCT
>APFE031167250.1:193485-234971 GCA_000404065.3 Pinus taeda | reverse complement strand
CAAATTGTGGGCCCCATTTGGGTAAATTGGTACATCAATTTCCTGGGGTCATAACTTTGGCATACGATCTCCGTTTGACGCGTACAATAGCTCGTTAGAAAGATCTATCCGAGCACTACCACTTTGGGAAGAGAAACATTAGTCCTTGGACCCATGTTGCCCCCATATTTCCAAAAAAAAACATCGTTTAGGGCCTCAAAATGGCTCTGGAAGTTCAAGACCCGAAAAACTGCTAAAAATAGTAAACTGTGCTACAATTTCGGAAACTGAAAAGACTGAAAGAGACAGTTGTGGGGGTCCAAATGGGATAGGTGGGTGGCCACCAACATCTACTTGGATCAGATGTCAAGCTTCTTGTTGTTTCA
The DNA here is from genome assembly GCA_000404065.3 of Pinus taeda. Lineage (NCBI taxonomy): Eukaryota > Viridiplantae > Streptophyta > Pinopsida > Pinales > Pinaceae > Pinus > Pinus taeda. The sequence continues at coordinate 234,606 of APFE031167250.1, read as the reverse complement.
TTCTATTCTACGCCAAAGTCAGGTTATCCTTTAAGAGTTGGAGAACTTTTTTTGATGCTCAATGTGATGTTACACTGCTTAAACCTTATCATTTTCTCTTAAATATGATGTGATGGACAGTGGATGATATCCATAAAGTGCCATAAATGGGGTCCTTTTTGCTGCAATATGGAAGAAAGTGTTATACCGCCATTCAGTCAGAGGCAACCATTTGACCCATTGTGTCTATTTATCGGATACAAAGCAACGAAGATATCCTTCCAAACATTTTTTCACTATCTCAGTTTGCCCATCAGATTGAGGATGATAAGATGAGCTATGAGCTAACTGAGTACCGAGACAAGAAAATAATTTTGTCCAAAAAATTCCAGTGAAAATAGGATCTTTATCGCTTACAATAATCTTTGGGTTTCCATGTAGCTTTTGAATTGTTTCCATAAATGCAGTAGAAACTGTATTGGCTTTAAATGGATGAGATAATGCACAAAAGTGTGCATACTTGGTAAGTCTATCAATTACCACCATGATGATACTCTTTCCTTCGGACTTGGGTAAACCTATGATAAAATCCGTTGAAACCTCCTCCCAATGTGGACTTGGAATGGATAAAGGTTGTAATAGACCTAGGGTCTTAATTGTATCAACTTTATTTTGTTGGAAAACCAAAAATTCCACCACAAACTTTTGAATATCATATTTAAGGCCATCCCAAAAAAATTCCTTCTTAACCCTGTAGTAAGTTTTTAAAAATTCTTAATACCCTCCTGAGAGAAAGGTGTGCAATTCCAGAAGAATCTTGTGTTTGAGTTGGGAATTCTTATAGAGGTATAAGCGATCTTCGTACCATAACTGATGATTTTTCCAACTAAATGTATCAGATGTACTGAGATCTTGCTGCAACTTTTGAATGAGTTCCCATACTTATTTTTCATTCTTCCATTCATCCCTTGCTTCATTTATCCAATCTGGTTAGATAATAGAAATGGCACAAAGCAATGCTTTCACATCCTCATCCTTTCTTGAGAGTGCATCTGTAACAACATTTTGCTTTCCTTTTTTGTAGATTATTTCAAAGTCATAATCCAACATCTTTGTGACCCATTTTTGTTGCTCTTCTGAAGATAATATTTGTTCTAAAAAGTATTTAAGACTATCATGATTTGTTTTTACCTTGAAGTGTCTTCCCATTATGTAAGTTCGCCATTTCTTAAGTGCATGTAGTATTGCCAACATTTCCTTCTCATAAATAGCTTTGTGTAAATACTTTCCTCTGATTGGACGACTTTCAAAAGCATTGAGTCTTTCTTCTTGCATTAAAAAAACACCAATTCCATTTCCTGAGGCATCACATTCCACATTAAAAGTTTTTGTGAAGTCTGGGATAGCTAAGACCGATGCTTGGCACATTTCCTCATTAAGATGTTCAAATGATTTCATTGCTTCTAGAGTCCAAGAAAATGCAACTTTCTTCAGTAATGTTGTTAGAGATGCTGCTATTCTCCCATAATTCTTAACAAACTTGCGATAACTCCTTGTCAACCCGAGAAATCCTCGTAGATGCTTTATGGATGTGGGGATTTTCCATTCCTTAATGGCTTTAATTTTTCTAGGGTCTACCTTAACACCTTCATGAGATACAATATGACCCAAATATTCCACCTCTTGTACTCCAAAGAAACGTTTGACGGTTTTTGCATATAATTGTTTCTCCTCCAATAGTTTGAGCACTCTATCAACATGTTGAACATGATCCTTGCAAGCCTTGTTGTAGATTAGTATATCATCAAAAACTACTAACACAAAGTTTTAAAGCGTTTGAAAATGCAATTCACCAAACCTGGAAATGTAGAAGGTGCATTGGTAAGGCTAAAAGGCAGGACCAAAAATTCATAATGACCCTCATGAGTTCTAAATGTTGTTTTCGGAATGTCTTCAGTGTTTATTATGATTTGATGATATCCTGAACGAAGGTCCAACTTGGTGAAGTAAATTTCTCCATGCAATTCATCCAATAATTCATTAATGATAGGAATCCCGAAATTCATCCTTAATAGTGAGCTTGTTGAGCTCCCTATAATATGGACACATGCGCCATGATCCATCCTTCTTGTGCACCAATACTACTGGAGCAGAGAAAGAACTGTGACTAGGTTGAATTATACTAGCCTCTAGCATTTTTGCAACCATACGTTCAATTTCACTCTTTTGGGCATAGGGATATCTGTAAGGCCCGATGTTTGGAGGAACACTTCCTGGAATCAAATGAATAGTATGATCATGATCATAAATAGGTGGGAGGCCTTTGGAGGTCTCAAATACCTTGGAATGATTGTCCAATACCTTTTGGAGATCTAGAGAAATAAATGATTTCAATATGGGAACCTCTTGCGAACATAATTGTGCAATTGCCCGACGTTGTTATTTCTTTAGAATCTTTTTCATGTTGTTAGAGCTAATGATGTTTCTCGGTTTCCCTGTGATACCCCTTAATTCAAATTTTTTTTCCTTCTGAAAAAAATTTCAAGAAAAAATCTTGAAAATTAAAAGCTATTGTACCCAAAGATTGTAGCCATTGGAATCCTAGTAACATTAGCACCACCCATTGGAATGGGAATTATTGGACTATTCAAAACATATTCTCCCATAGATGGCTTGATATTATGGTACTTTCTAAAGAAAATTATGGTTGCCCCATTTGAAGCCATCACTTGACACTCTGGTGTTGGATATAGGAAGAAATTCAATTCCTTCACAATCTTACAATGAATACAATTATGGGTAATGCCTGAATCAATCAACACTATTACCTTTTTCTTCTTGATATGTCTTTCTATCTTGATAGTTTGAGGAGTGGTAATTCCAGCCAATGCATTACAAGATATGGTTGGATTCATTTCTTATTTCTCTAGGGTTTGTTCCTGTTGTGCATCATATTCTTTTGATGTTTCTTATTCCTTTTCTTCTTCCTCTTCACAATCTATGTAAAATAATTTCTTCTCAGCACACTTATGACCTTTAGTGTATTTTTTATCACAGCTGTAACAAATCCCTTCTCCTCTTCTTTCTTCCAATTGTTGTGGTGTCAACCTTGTAGGTTGTGGAAGGCTAGGGGCAACAACACTTCCATCTTTATAGTTGTGATTGGTAGGCTTCTTTGTTGCCATAATTTTTCTTTCAATTTTTTTTACCAACCTGAATGCCTTCTCCAATGAATCAGGTTCCCAAAGGCAAACCTCATGTTGGAAGTTATCCTTTAAATTCCCTATGAACATATCAATCCTATGCCCCTCTGGAATATATTTGACCCTTATACTCAATTTTTTGAAGTCCTCAATGTGCTCCACCGTTGAACCCTTTTGTTTGATATTTATCAATTGGCTAAAAAAGGTGTTTCTTTTTGTATCCTCATAATGTGCTATCATTTCTTCTATAAAAATTGCCCAAGTGACAATTTTTTTATGAGATAAAAACCATCAATACCATACAAACTAATTGGGTTCCAAATATAAAGTCACAATGCGTACCTTTTGTGTGTTTTCCACATTATGGAGATCAAAATATTGCTCCATCTATAGTATCCATGTTACCGGATCCTTGCCATCAAACTTCCTCATATCAATATTTGGAACATTGTGGGTCTTCAATCCAATGTTAGAGTCTATAAAATCATGACTAACATTTCTTTTGTTCTCATTATGAGTTTCCTCTACTACATTTTCGCAATTAGGAAGCATTTCTTGTAGCAACTTTGCCAAAACTCCTTTCAAACCTTCCATGTCTTTCTTCAAATCTTCAATGTTTACTTCTAAACCATCCACTTAGCTTCCACGCCATACATCTTAGATTCCACGTCATTCATCTTATCTTCCATGCCTTTCTTTAAACCATCCATCTTAGCTTCTGTTACTTTTTGTGAGAGTGAAATTTGTTTCACTTGATCTTCTAATTTTGATATATCATGTTGCATTTATTCCTCTTCTTCATGAGTCATGCTAGAGCTTTCAGGTTTCTTACTAGGTGTTTCCATTTTCTTTCTTTGGGGCATAAATTAATGATAATTATGCTTCACTATGCCCTTTGAATTCTTTCAAACTAATTTTTCAAACCAAACTTATTTAAAATTTTAAAAATACTACACACTTTTTTCTCGCTTTGTAGGAGCTTGATATTGAATCTGTTTTATCTCTGTAATTTTGGATCTCCAAGGTCTGAAATTTATTCATGAGGCATCCCTCTGAGTCCTCTTTTCAACCCCACAAGTCTGATCAATATTGGATACTCCAAGAAAGAGTTATTCAAAATCTCCCACGATGACTTGATTATATCCTTGTTTAGTAGAGTTAAATTGTATGAAGTGCCATGTGTCACTGTTTCGACCTTCAGACCTGGAAACAATACAGAGAAAACTATAGTTCGTCTTCTTTCTATATCTTTTTATGAAATTTCAATATGATGCTCAGAGAGACATTTATGACGATTTTCCCTAGGTCACCTATTTGAGATATAATTCGGGAGCCTGCAAAAACCCTCCTTGGATCATCCCTCCTAAAATATACCGAGACAAAATCTGAAATTTGTACTCTAGGTTCAACAAGATTTCATTCAAATGGGTTTTAATTTCATCTTCTGAAACTTCGTAGAAAAAAATTATAGAGAAAATTCCATGATGACCTATTTGAAGCAGCGAAACCCTAGAATCCAAAGTTATGATATGAAATGTTATGCAACTAGCTCACAAAATATAAGAAAACATAGATCAACGACTTCAAAATCAGTGTTTTCAAGGGGGAAACCTCCTTTACATTACACAAATGAACAATTCTCAGATGATACAAATGACAAGACCTCCTTTTTATATAGGAATCTAAGGGGTCACAATATAATCAAAGCCGACATAACAATAATAATGTAAGGGCACAACAATAGAAATAGTGGTCTTATATGGGGCACAATAATAAAAATATGGGGACAGCATAGGCACAACAATAACAATAAGGGGCTACAATGACAATAACAATAAGGGAATACACTAGTATTATAGGGACCTAAAATTTCTATATTTTGCATGCATGGTATTACATATGGTTCTTTTCTATCATGGCATGGGTTTTTCTAGGTGTAACAGCATTTTTAGCCTAGCCTTTCCATTTTCGGATAGCCATGGTGTGATAGGGTTCTCATGTTTTGGTTGAGTGGATTTCCGGATGGATTCGAAGCTAAGTGAGCTGCATCTCTGAATGATAGAGCACATGGCCTAGTGGTCCCTGAAACATACTGTGGATCACAGTAATCCCACTGGCATAGTGACCCATGAGCCATACTGGAGGTTGCAGTAAAGCCATGATTGTGTTGCCTCGATGGGCCAAGGAATCCTTGCCGGTGAATGGAAGAATATACAGTAAAGGAAAGAGGTGGTTTTTTCTCTATTGGGCATAGTAATCCAAGGTTTGGGATATGTGGTAAAGCCTGAAGAGTGGGTCTCAGTTTAGGGCCTCGTGATCCGAGTTTTGATTGCAGTAAAGCCTGAGAGACCAGGAGACAGGAAAATTCCTCACGATGTAAGTGGAGAAATCTGATGGCATCAATGCTTATTTGGCCTAGTGGTCGGATAAAACATGTTATAATGTGTTCATTGTGTTGGCCTAGCGATCTGGGATGGATTACGGTAAATTTTGGTTTGTATTGATGAGGGTGGGGTGGTTTAGCCTCGGTATACCCTGGTTGGTTCTTTTGGTTTGAGCCCCACATTCATGTTTGGAATATAGCACGGGGGTGAATGGCTGAAGAGATATTTGGCTCAGCCATTCTATGGTCGAGTGGAATGTGGTAGTCCCATCTGCAGTTGGTTTATTGCATTCATTAATGAGAAATTAATTTCCTTGATTTTCATGTGTAAATGCACTGATGTATATGTGGATTTTATGGTCGATATGTTTATGATATTTATGTCCCTATTATGTTGGTTATATGTATGTTTTATGATAGCAGCTATGTATGGCTATCAACATGTTTTTACTTGTAAATGAATGGATAATGTATCTATGGCCTAATAAATGATAATGCATCAAATGAGATGAGGGAACAAAGGTTCATAGCGATTCTCAGATAAGTATGAGATCCCTACACTTAATTCCGTTGTTTACACCTATTGATTACATGTTGATGATATGTTTTTTGAAATGTCTGGCATGGCTAGTAGGGGTCTGATTAAAGTCTTGTTCAACTTATTGCTTTTGCATCATTGTTTCCATGTTCTTTTATTGTTCCTGAGTTATCATTCCATTATGGACAGTGACCTGAGCTCTAGGCCTGAAAAAGCGGCTCGAATCTCGGAGTCTTTGGCATAGTACTGAAAAATTTAGTCTCCGATCATTGGAAGGAAAGGTTGTGAGAGCGATTTTGGGTTTCTATACGCTCTCTTGCCTATAGTGTAGGAACAACTGAGGCCTAAGATGTCGATAATATAAGTGGGACCCAGGGAAAAGATGTCTGAGTGGATGGCATGTCTCCTAAGGTTTCTATTGTTGATGTGGATAGGTTGGTTGATGTGTTCTGTTGATTCCATTTCCTTAAGGTCACATAGGAGGTCGAATCCAATCATAGTAGCCTCTCGTCGCATGTTTACCCAGTTGGCATGGTTACTTGGGTAGATGTGGGAGGAAGGTGTTACAGAGTGGTACCAGAGCATGGTTCACCCCTCGGACTAGATGGACAGTGTGTGTTGGCCATGCATGCATGTCAGTTTCATGTGTGTCTCTTACACGTGCATTCCATGTGCTTGTTACATTTGCTTGATGATTGATTATGGTTGAAGGTTTTCATGGAGAATTTGATGTTGATTTTGTGGAATGCATCGTCATGAGTATATGACTAGTTTCACATGGTTATATTTCGCTTACATGTTGATTTTATTTCGCCTACTTACATCCTTGTACGTTAGGCTCATTCTTGTAGATTTGATTGCATGTATCAATCTTGTAGGTTTATTACACGAATTGATCGCTTATGTTCGATTGCATGTGTTTATGCATAGGTGTAGTTGATTAGGCATTGTGTTGATGGTTGCCTGTGGCAATCTGTGCAATGGAGTAATGGTTGTTGTCATGCATGAGGTCATAGCATGCATTGTTGATATGGCCTCGCATTGATGATTGGGCCCTAGCTAGAATGATGTTTATGCGTTGATGTACTTACTTGTTATATGTCTATATGTTATTATGATTATGTTATACATGTATCATGTTGATTTGGTAATGTTGCAGACAAGGTATTCCCCCTAAAATCAAAATCACTCCAGAATCAAAATCAAAATCAAAATCAAAATCGCTTTACAAAATGAGCACACCTAAGTTAGTTGAGTTAAAGCTATAGTTGAAGGAAATATTGGACAAGGGATACATTAGGCCAACTATATCACCTTGGGGCACATCAGTCTTGTTCGTGAAGAAGAAAGATGGAACTCTCAGATTATGCATTGACTACAAGCAGTTGAACAAAGTGACTATAAAGAAAAAGTACCCGTTGTTGAGGATTAATGACTTGTTCAATCAACTGAAGGGAGCAGTAGTGCTCTCCAAGATCGATTTTAAATCGACATACCACTAGGTACACATCAAAGAGGAGTACATTTACAAGACTGCTTTCAGGACTAGGTATGGGCATTATGAGTTTTTTTTTGTTCCATTTGGCTTAACTAATGCTCCAGCTACATTTATGTGCTTGATGAATAGTGTGTTGCATCCATATTTAGATAAGTTTTTATTCTGTTCATTGATGACATATTGGTATATTCTAAAAATGAGGAAGAGAGTGTCGATCATTTCACAACGATGTTGAGGTTGTTGAGGGAACATCAGTTGTACGCTAAGCTCAAAAAGTGTAGTTTCTTTTAGAGTGAGGTACATTACTTGGGGCATGTTGTCTCGAGGAAGGCATTGCAGTAGATCTAGAGAAGATAAGGGTCATCATGGAGTGGGTAGCTCCTAAGAATGTGGATGAGGTGATATCTTTCATGGGTTTGGCAAGATATTATAAGAGGTTCATCAGGAACTTCTCGTAGATTGCTTATCCTACCACATCATTGCAAAGAAAAGGTAAGAAGTTTGAATGGATAGAGGAGTGTGAGGCTAGCTTTGAGAAACTTAAGCAGTTGTTAACACATGCACTAGTGCTACAGATTGCAGATCCGGACAAAGAGTTTGTGGTATGCACAAGTGCTTGCAAGAGAGAGCTTGGCAGAGTCCTTATGCAAGATGGACATGTGGTATGCTATGAATCGCGGAAACTAAACGAGTAGGAGTGGAACTACCCAACACATGATCTTCATTTAGCAGTGATCATACATGCATTGAAGATGTGGAGGCATTATCTTCTTAGAATGAGGTTTGTACTTATGAGTGATCATATTGGGTTGAGATATTTGTTTAACCATCTGAATCTGAATGCCATACAAGCTAGATGGTTGGCCACAATTAGTGAGTTTGATTTCGATATCAGGTACATCAAAGGTAAAGAGAACAGGGTGGTGAATGCTTTTAGCATGCGGGTACAGGTAAACCACTTGGCAGCTATTAGCTCCTATGGGACATACTTGTTGATTTGGGGTAGCATCGGATGTGCTTTAGCCACGAAAATTGGTGGGGAGGCTAAAGCACATGAGATCTCCAAGACCCAAAAATGGTTTGGGAAAAATCTAACCAGTTTGGGAGATATTAAAATAATTAATATTTTTAATGGAGTTCCTAAGTCTAAACTTGGGAAAAATAAAATATTAATGTGAATTAATATAAAATTGTGTTAGAATGGTCCAAAAGTCATGGATCAAACCAGATCTAATCTTAGTCGTTGATTAGGGACTTAATCTCAGTCATTGAATCGTCAATGAGAAAAGTATAAGAAGAGGCTTGAAGGTCAGTTGGAGAACACACCGAGTTGATCAGGATTCAATTTTTTGGGATAGAGTTTGTTGAGGAAGTCGAAAGAGTGATAAGAGTTGCAGCTGAGGGGAAGTGAATATAGAAATAGAGAGGCAAAGATAGTATCAGGAGGATCAGTGCAGAAGCCAGGAGAGAGGGACGCAGAGCCATCCAGAGGTTCACGCAAAGCTAACTAGGTCTCACGCAGAGGCAGTCAGGAGTTGCGCAGTGCCTCAGAGAGCCAGCGTGGGTGACGCAGAGGCTCTAAGGGCTGATGCAGTGCTTCCAGAGGTTTACACACGATGAGCTAGGGTGACTCTAGGCAGATTCTGGGCCAAAGAGGGCTGATGCAGTCCCAGAGGCTGACACTGGGGTTTTCGTGGGGCAGATTGGAGCTGGGTGTTATCAAAGTGTTTATCCGGGGATTCAGCCAGAACATTTGTTTCCAACTAAGAGGTACTACTGCCGAGATTATTCTCTATTGGGTGAGTCAGTTTTGGGACCCAGATTGTATTTTGAAACTGCTTAATAATTAAAACCCTCAGATAGTTACACTGGTTTTCCCGCATTGGGTTTTTTCGGGGACATTGGTCCAAAAGCAACGGTGTCACTTGTGTGCTTGTTTTGGTTCCTTCAGTTGATGATATGTAATGTATTGAGCATGTACTTGCATTTATTTTCAGTATTCACATGGTAAATAACTTGTTAATTAATCAGAACAAGTAGGAAAAAAATATATAAGAAAAGTACATGAAGGGTTTCTAACAATTAGACTTAGAAATTCCAACATGGTATCAGAGCGTGGTTGCAGATCACAAGAGAACTAAGGACATCAACTAAGCAAAGCAGCAACAGCAAAAAATAGTTGTCCAAAGTGACAGAAGTTGTTCCTGGCAGAGAAGCAGCAAGGAAGGGGTGACACAGTGCCTGCATCATCAAGTTTGAGCCAGGAAGAGGATCAACATAGTGGAAGAGGGGAGCAGACTTGACCTACACAATGCCTGGTCATTTTTCTCAGTTAGGAAGGATTGATGCCCGTGGCCAAGAGGTGCGGATTTTTCTGGTGTCGGGATTACGTAGAGCCTAGAAGCTCTAACCTTTAGTTTTTTGGGGCTTAGGAGATTGTGGGTAAGTTGTAGAGTGAAGTTGGTGGGGTACTATAGCCAGAACAGTACCTAACAGGGCAAGACCAAGGAGGAGGGAGTTGCTACCAAGGATTTCTAGCCAAGAAATATGGATTAGTGGTGCAATTGCACTAACGGTCGGAGTGGGGGCATCTCGACGTTGGCAAAAGGGTTTCTAGGAGGGAAATCGAGGCTCAGAGGGAGTCACACCAAGAACTTCTAGGAGGGAAGTAGAGGAGCAACGAGATGGTAGTGAACGAGGTAAGAGACCAAGACAGATTGGACGGAGCCTCAAACTTCGTAGTCTGGAAGGCCAGAATCTTGTCCGTTCTAGACAGGAATCGTGTTAAGCACTTCGCCTTGAGGACGATAGAAATCCCAGTTGATCCAGCTAAGAATGACAAGTACAAGGAGGCAATGGCGAGGGCTAAGAGCATCATCCTTGACAGGGTCAAGGACCATGTAGTACCACATATTGCTGAAAAGGACACGACAAATGAGATGTGGAAGGCCCTAAAGAAATTGTACGAGCACACTTCTGTGCAGAGAAGGGTGCTACTTGAAAATCAGTGGTGGTCATACCAGATGCAGAAAGGGGAACAGATCGACACCTTCCTCGGTTGATTGAAGGAGATCTAGGATCAGTGGACTTCCATAGGGGTCATGCCAGATCAAGAATTGATGGTGAGAACAACCCTAAACGCAATCTCTGAAGATTGGGAGGTGTTTGTCTAGAGCATACTAGGCAAGGCGACCCTTCCAAATTGGGAGGAAATGTGGGCGACTCTTTACCAAGAAGAGATCAAAAGGCTGAGCAAGGTGGGAAGAAGTGGCAAGGAGATCAGAATCAAGAAGGAGGAAGAGGAGGATGCTGCCATAGCATCTTAGGGAAAGCACGAGAAACAGAAGAAGAAGGACCTCTCTAAGGTCAAATGCTTCCATTGTGGGGAACTGGGTCATTATGTGACCTAATGTCCAAGGAAGAAAAGAAAACAAGAGGCTTATGAGGCCAAGGTTGCGCTAGCAAGGGCGGAGAAGGAAGTGGAGACAGATAATGATTGTGCCACAAGTGCTCACATGCCACTTGAGTGGAAGTGGGGAGACATTAAGTTGTAGGCAGATGAACTATAGGCGATGAGGGGTAGGATCCTCGAGGTACGCAACCTCTTGGATTATACCTTGCTATGAGAGCCCGGAAGAGGAGTAGCAGTGCTAGCAGATGTCAATAAAGACAGATGAAAATGGAGCGATAGAGAGGGCTATAGTGCAGGAGTCCCAAGACAGCGTGAGGCAGTAGTCCAAGAGGCATGGAATTGTTGCAACAGCATAGAGGTCTATAGAGGGAGCACTTTCCCAATAGAGGGAGCTTCAGCATCGGCAGTGTCTCTAGCCTAATAGAGATGTCAAAGTTGGGAGGATCAATTACTTACTTCTCAGTAGCTGAGTTGCAGTGTAGTAGTTACCAGTGGCAGTGCTATGGGCACCATGATGCAGCATGATGAGAGGGGATGCAGTGCAGATGCAACAGTGGCAGTGGCAGGGCCATGGGCAACAGCACGGATGCAGAGGGAGCTATCATACGGATGTGGCAGTGGCATTGGCAGGGCCATGGGTAGTAGTACATGATGCAGTAGTGCTGAGGATGTTGGACAGAAAGCCTAGCATCAGCACAGGGACCGATGTCGAATGATTAGGGTGATACTCAGTGAGGAGTATTACTAGAGCACAATCCTCGCTAAGAGGGAGTGTTGATTTGGGGTAGCATCTGATATGATCTAGCCACGAAAATTGGTGGAGAGGCTAAATCACATGAGATCTCCAAGACTCTGAAATGCTTTGGGAATAATCTAACTAGTTTGGGATATATTAGAATAATTAATATTTTTAATGGAGTTCCTAATTCTAAACTTAGGAAAAATAAAATATTAATGTGAATTAATATAAAACTGAGTTAGAATAGTCCAAAAGTCATGGATCAAGATAGATCTAATATTAGTCGTTGATTAGGGACTTAATCTCAGTCGTTGAATTTTCAATGAGAAAAGTATAAGAAGAGGCTTGAGGGTCAGTTGGAGAACACACCAGGTTGATCAAGATTTTGATTTTCTGGGGCAGGGTTTGCTGAGGAAGTTGAAAGAGTGATCAGAGTTGCATCTGAGGGGCAGTGAATATAGAAGTAGAGAGGCAGAGATAGTATCAGGAGGATCAACGCAGAAGTTGGGAGAGAGGGACGCATAGCCAGCCAGAGCTTACACAGAGACAGCCAGGAGCTACCTAGTGCGTTAGAGAGCCAGCATGGGTGACGCAGAGGCTCTAAGGGATGATGCATTGCCTCTAGAAGCTGATGCAGGGTGAGCTAGGGTGACACTAGGCCAGAGAGGGCTGACGCAGTCCCTAGAGATTGACACTAGGGTTTACCTGGGTCAGATTGGAGCTAGGAGTTATCGAAGTGTTTATTCGGGTTTCAGCCGGAGCATCTATCTCCAACTGAGAGGTACTACTGCCGAGATTATTCTATGTTGGGTGAGCCGATTTTGGCACCCAGATTGTATTCTGAAATTGCATAATAATTAAAACCCTTAGATAGCTACACCAGTTTTCCCGCATTGGGTTTTTCCGAGGACATTGGTCCAAAAACAATGGTGTCACTTGTGTGCTTGTTTTGGTTCCTTCAGTTGATGATCTATAATGTGTTGAGCATGTACTTGTATTTATTTTGAGTATTTACATGGTAAATAACTTGTTAATTAATCAGAACAAGTAGGCAGAAATAAATTAGAAAAGTACATGAAGGGTTTCTAATAGTTAGACTAAGAAATTCCAACAAGACTTACAGGATAGGATCTTGTAGACGGGTCAGCAGGATGTCAAATATATGGAGATTGTGCACAAGTTGCAATAAGGTGCTGGTACAAATACAAGTGGTAGTATGGATATAGGTACATGTACAGGTACAAGTGCAGGTGCACAGGGTATGGATTATTTTCTTACAGCAGATGGACTGATCAAGTTCCGAAGAAGGATATATGTATTGGATAACAATGAGTTCAAGAAGGTGATCTTGAGGGATTTTCATGCAAAACCATATTTGGGTCACCCAGGTTATCAGAAGACACTAATAACAATCAAGATATTTTACTATTGACCGAATTTGAAGAGGGATGTAACAGAGTTTGTGGCGAGGTGTTTTGACTGTCAGCGAGTGAAAGAAGATTGTAAACACCTAGGTGGACTGCTATAGTCGATCGTGATTCCAGAATGGAAATGGGAGGTTATTTCCATGAATTTCATCACAAGGTTGCCGAAGACAGTGAGACAACATGATTCCATCATGGTTGTTGTCGACGGGTTGACAAAGGTTGCACACTTCATTCCAGTGAAGTCTAAATTCTCATCTAGCGATGTAGAACAGGTATTCATTAGGGAGGTGGTTAGATTGCATGGTGTTCCAAAGAAGATTGTGTCAGACAAGGGTGCGAAGTTCACTTCCAAGTTTTGGAAGGAGTTATTTTTAGGTTTGGGCATAGATTTGACCTTCAGCACAGCTTATCATCTGTAAACAGATGGACAGATAGAAAGGGTCAACGGGATATTAGAGGACATGTTGAGGATCTATGTGATGCATCCTCAGTGGAAGTGGAATGAGTATCTCCCCTTGGTAGAGTTCCCATACAACAATGGTTATCATGAGTCATTAAGGATGAGTCATTTTGAGGCATTGTATGGGTGGAGCTGCAATACTCTTATTAGTTGGAGCTATCTGGTTAACAGGGTGTTGATTGGACCAGAGATGTTGGCAAACATGGAACAGGAAATGCAGGTGATCAAGAAGAATCTAAAGACAACACAGGATAGGTAGACGAGCTATGCATATCGAAACAGGTTGTTCAAGGAGTTCTAGGTTGGAGAATAGGTGTACTTGCACATCAAACTGAAGAAGAGATCCTTGCGGATTGGATCATGTGCCAATATGGCACCACAGTTTTTTGGACACTTCAACATTGTTAAGAGGATTGGGCTAGTAGCCTATCGACTTACACTACCTTTGACAGTGAAATTCCATGATATTTTTCATGTATCATTGCTTAAGAAGTATGTTAAGGATGATGATCATGTGATTGATTGGTCTGTGTTGCAGGTGCAACCATATGGAGAATCCTAGCCGGAGCCTTAGTGTATATTGTAGAAAAATGTGTTCATGCTCTGAAACCAAGCAATTGAGCAAGTTAAACTGTAGTGGAAGCACTTTGGGTCCGATGAAGCTACATGGGAGATGGCGGATCAGGTGTGGGCTATGTATCCTTCCTTGTTTGTTGGTTAAGGCAAAGCAGTTTTGGTACGATGTTTTGGGTATGTGTCTTGGTATATGTTTTGGTGATGTCACTATATGTACATATGTATATGGATGTAAATACTGCCATGAGATAAGTTCTAAAGCTCCAATAAGTAGTATGGGTGTCATGTCATTATGATGTCATGTTATTATGTTGTTATGATGTTGGTTTGCATTTCAACAAGGTGATCATTTTAAATATTGCATCGAGCTATGTTATAAAGCTCTATGGGCAGCGTCATAATGAGAATTTTGAGGTCTAAAATGGGCCTCCTAAGAAAAATGTACAACCAAAATAAACTTTATAAGAACCAATAGGATTCAAGATGATGATGTCAACCATGAGGGATGATTCACCATTTTTGGAGTAAAAAATTAAAAATATTAAAAAATAATAAAACTACTTTTTCAACTCGTATTTTCAACTTATCTCCCTAAATTTTTACTCAAATTTTGAGCGGGAGTACTAGTTAGATGCAAAATTTAATTCATCATCCAAGGAGTACCCATGTTGCATACTTTCGATGGACCCCACTACAAGAAAAATGATAAATACATGAAAACATGATTGCAATCATGTTTTTCATGTATTTCTCATTTTTCATGTAGGGGAGTCCATCAAAAGTATGCAACATGGGTAGTACTTGAATGAGGAATCAAATATTGGATCCAACAAGTGTTGCCGCTCAAAATTTAAGTAAACCCATAGGGAGACGAGTTGAAAAATTAGTTTTTTTATTTTTCCCCTCTAAAATTTGATGATGTAATCTAATCTTATTTTATTATTTCCACTATTATTTTATAATTTCCTTAAGAAACCCATTTTAGACCTCAAAATTCCCCTAATGGTTTGCTTTTCAGCGGTTTTGTAACAACCCTAGTGAAAATTCCATATAATAAAAGTTAATAAAGGCAAAAATAATAACCACAGTTGATGGAACACTTATTCCAAGTTGAATTTTGGACAAGACATCCTAGTGGGTGTTCATTTGATTGTTTATCATTGAGGAAATTGGCAAAGACAATGGCTAAGACTTTGGAAAGGCAAAATGGAATTTTTTGCACATTTATGTATGAAAATAATGGAAATTAGAAGAAAATGGAGGTGAAAGGTCACAAGCTGCATGTGAGGAGGAAATTGGAGGAAAATAATGGAAAGTGAATAAACTAGAGGCCGCATTCATAAAAAGGCTTTTGAGGATCAGTTGGTAACATTTTGTCAATTGAGTTTTGGAGCTCTCTCATTATTCTCTCTCACTCACTCACTCTTGGACACTTAGAGTTTTCTTGGAGCGTTTTGGCATTGGAGCAAGAAAGGCAAAGAAGGAAAGAGGAAGCAAAAATCAAGCACGGAAAGGCAGGATCAAGAAGCTACAATAGGCTTTATTGTAGGTATTGACTTGCATGTGTATTTTTCTTATTTGGCATGCATGGTGTTGCATGTGGTTCTTTTCTATCATGGCATGGGTTTTGCCTGGTGTAACAATGTTTTCAGTCTAGCCTTGCCATTTTCGGATAGCCATGGTGTGATGGGGTTCTTATGTTTTGGTTGCGTTGGATTACCGAATGGATTTGAAGCTGAGTGGGGTGGATCTCTGAATGATAGAGCACATGGCCTAGTGGTCCCTGAACTGGACTATGGATCATGATAAAGCCACTGGCCTAGTGACCCGTGAGCCAGACTGTGGATTGCGGTAAAGCCATGATTGTGTTGCCTCAGTGGGCCAAGGAATCCTTGGCGGTGAATGGTAGGATATATGTTAAGCCAAAGGGTGGTTTGTTCTCTGTTTGGGCTAGTAATCCCAAGTTTGGGATATGCAATAAATCCTGGAGAGTGGATCTCAGTCTAGGGCATAGTGATCCGAGTTTGGATTGCGGTAAAGCCTGAGAGACTAGGAGACAGGAATATTCCTCACGGTGTAGGTGGAAAATCTGGTGGCATCCATGCTTGTTTGGCCTAGTGATTGGGTGGAGATCACGGTAAAGCTTGTTATGATGTGTTCATTGTGTTGGCCTAGTGATCTGAGATGGATTTCGGTAAACCCTGGTTTCTATTGATGAGAGTGAGGTGGTTTAGCCTCGGTATGCCCTGGTTGGTTATTTTGGTTTAAGTCTCACATTCATGTTGGAATATGTCATGGGGGTGAATAGCTTAAGAGAGATTTGGCTCATCCAATCTACCGTCGGGTGGAACGTGGTAGTCCCATCTCTAGTTGGTTTATTGCATTCTTTAATGAGAAATTCATTCCCTTGATTTTCATGTGTAAATACACTGATGTATATGTGAATTTTATGGTTGATATGCTTATGCTATTTATTTCCCTATTATGTTGGTTATATGTATGTTTTATGAACGCAGCTATGTATAGCTCTCAGTATGTTTTTACTTGTAAATGAATGGATAATGTATCTACGGCCTAATAGATGATAATGCAACAAATGACATGAGGGAACAATGGTTCATAGTGATTCTCAGATAAGTATGAGATCCTTACACTTAATTCTGTTGTTTACACCTGTAAGTTACATGTTGATAATATGTTTGACGAAATGTTTGGCATGGTTAGTAGGGGTATGATTAAAGTCATGTTCAACTTATTGTTTTTGCATCAGTGTTTCCATGTTCTTTCACTATTCTTGAGTTATCATTCCATTCTGGGCAGTGACCTAGCCTCTGGGCTTGAAAAAGTGGCTCAAATCCCAAAGTCGTTGGCATAGTACTGACAAATTTAACCTTTAGTCGCTGGCAGGCAAGCTGTGACAGTGACTTTGGGTTTCTGGACACTCTCTTGTCTATAGCAAGGGAGCGACTGAGGCCTAAGATGTCCAGAACATCAGTGGGACTGAGGGACAATATGTTTGAGTTGCTGACATGTCTTTTGAGGGTTATGTTGTTAATGTGGATAGGTTGGTTAATGTGTTCCATCGATTCCACTTCCTTATGGTCACATAGGAGGTCGAATCCATTCATAGTAGTCTCTCGTCGCATGTTTACCTGATTGGCATGGTTATGTGGGAGGAGGGTGTTACATAATTGATAAACAAATTGGCAGAAAGAAAAAGAAAGGGTACAAATATAAATCGTCGTTGCACATGCCACTTATTGGAGGATGTTGACATCTTTGTCTATGACTTCAATTTAACAAAGAAATGAACTCTTCACTTCAAAACCATAGAGATTTTGAAAAAGTTGCTACCATAAGCAACAGTGTTGAGATGAGAGTCTATTAAACCTAGTCATAGATCTAAGACTTTTGAAACTTGAAATGATGGGCATGCATGTTGACTCAGATGGGGCACTAGTTGATGAAAAAGAAGGATATGGATCATCTTCATCTGCATCTAGTCATTCATCTGAAGATGTAGATTTTGATGGTGTGCCAAAAACTATGAGTGATTCTGAATAAATGTCTAAGACAATTTATGTAAATAATGTTTGCATGGTAACCTGAAATAAATATTTTGACTTCCATATGATCTTACATGAAGTTATGAGTCATTTCTATGTTTGTTGGATT
Source organism: Pinus taeda (assembly GCA_000404065.3). NCBI lineage: Eukaryota > Viridiplantae > Streptophyta > Pinopsida > Pinales > Pinaceae > Pinus > Pinus taeda. The sequence goes on along the minus strand of APFE031167250.1, from coordinate 216,716 downwards.
ATATGTTTTAATTATGAAGAATTCATCTCTTTAGAGTATCCATAATGCAACAATGAATAACAAAAATAATTTATGTTATATTCAACCTACCAAAGTTGATATGTTGATTTAAAGTAAAAAAATATTAGAAATTAATGTTGAATTTTAAAATTATATAGTGATATTGCCATGATATTATTTATTGTTATCATTTGGTATAAGATATTTTTTAAAATGTTGAAATTTTAATGCATCATTAAGAGGATACACTTCGTTTTTATCATTGACTTTCAGGTTTTTGTTGCAATAAAGTGAGTTGGTCTTAGGCTAAGATTTGAAAAGAAATATACTTTTAGCCTTTAAAATAAAAATTACTCTTTGAATAATGTATCTTACATTTACTGATTCATTTTTAAAAATTGTTTTAGTTATATAATTTGTTCATAATTTCATGGTTGATATATGTTAAAAACTTAAGGGTTTTAATTCTATGGTTGAAAGATTATCAAAATATTAAATTTTATCTTTAATGCTATGGTCGAAAACAATTACAATTTTAGGGTTTTTTAGTGTCAAGATATTTTATCTTTAACAAGATGGATGAAAATTGTTGGAATTATAAGGCTTTGAGACATGCTATTTTATCTTTAACATAATGTCTTAGAATTGTTGAAAAAGAAGGATATGGATCATCTTCATCTGCATCTAGTCATTCATTTGAAGATGTAGATTTTGATGGTGTGCCAAAAACTATGAGTGATTCTGAATAAATGTCTAAGACAATTTATGTAAATAATGTTTGCATGGTAACTTGAAATAAATATTTTGACTTCCATATGATCTTACATGAAGTCATTTCTATGTTTGTTGGATTATATGTTTTAATTATGAAGAATTCATCTCTTTAGAGTATCCATAATGCAACAATGAATAACAAAAATAATTTACGTTATATTCAATCTACCAAAGTTGATATGTTGATTTAAAGTAAAAAAAATTAGAAATTAATGTTGAATTTTAAAATTATACAGTGATATTGCCATGATATTATTTATTGTTATCATTTGGTATAAGATATTTTAAAAAATGTTGAAATTTTAATGCCTCATTAAAAGGGTACACTTCATTTTTATCATTGAATTTTAGGTTTTTGTTGCAATAAAGTAAGTTGGTCTTAGGCTAAGATTTGAAAAGAAATATACTTTTAGCCTTTAACATAAAAATTACTCTTTGAATAATGTATCTTACATTTACTTGTTCATTTTTTAAAATTGTTTTAGTTATATAATTTGTCCATAATTTCATGGTTGATATATGTTAAAAACTTAAGGGTTTTAATTCTATGGTTGAAAGATTGTCGAAATATTAAATTTGATCTTTAATGTTATGGTTGAATACAATTACAATTTTAGGGTTTTTTAGTATCAAGATATTTTATCTTTAACAAGATGGATAAAAATTGTTGGAATTATAAGGCTTTGAGACATGATATTTTATCTTTATCATAATGTCTTAGAATTGTTGAAATTTTACGATATTTCAAAGCCCTGGCATTTTATCTTTAATTGCATTGCTAGAAAGTGTCAAAATTGTAACACAGATTTTTTTTGTTATCACAGTATCAACACTTTTTGTTTTGAGGGTGTTTTTTCATCCTTTTTGCAAAAAAAAAAACATTGTTCTGGAATACACAATTTTCGTTTTTGGGTTGTTTTTCATGTTTTTTGGAGATTTTTGGGCTAGAGTTTTCGTTTTGAAGTAATAGTTCTCGCTTGAACGGTAACTTTGTTGTCTTTGTCATATTCAGATCCACATGTAAATAACTCTTCCTCTGCAAATATAGAAAACAACTAAAATCTCAATTAATAAGAGGCAATGAAAAAACTATTACCTTCCCTTTTGCATTGTATCTATAAATAGATGCAGATATGCAATCTTATTGGTGTAGAGACTTCATTTCAACACAAACCTCATCATGGCTTTCTTTAAACCCTAAGAATCGTAGAGCTTTGATACCATGTTAATAATTAGAGCACAAGCAAGACACAACAAGAAAGTGGAAGAAAGGATTTATGTAATATTCTACTCATTGTATTGATCTCTTGATCTCAATTTATAGCACCTCAATTTAACCATTTTAGACCTAGATCTCACTAACAACTCATTAGTGAATCATGATAACATAAAAAAATAAGGGGCACACAAAACACCTTTCTTTCTAGCGAATATTCTAACGTGAATCCAACAAATTTTGGCCCTAATCATAGTTCCACCATAATCAACTTCCAATCATGGTGGAACTGTGCCCTCTGGGGTTTTGTTGTCTCTGAATTGATCAAAACGTTGGAAAAAACTAAAACACATGCTACTTGTGAAGATTGAGAATTTTTCTGATTTCTCCTTTAAACTCTCACTGTGGTGTTTCATCGCATTCAAGCATGAATGTCGTCAAAAATAGAACATTTTGAGTGCCAATTATTAAATGGAAGCTACCTGTGTGGATTGAGAATTTTTGGAATTCTCCAACACAAATAGGGCAAAGTATTAGTGTAATATTTTTGAGGGACCGTTATTAAATGGAAGCTACCCGTGGATTGATAATTTTTTGAATTCTCCGACACAAATAGAGCTAAGTATCAATGTAATATGGAACAAAAAAGTAGGTAGAATTTTTGGAATTCTCCAACACAAATAGGGCGAAGTATTAGTGTAATATTTTTTAGGGACAGTTATTAAATGGAAGCTACCCGTGTGGATTGAGAATTTTTTGAATTCTCCGACACAAATAGAGCTAAGTATCAATGTAATATGGAACAAAAAAGTAGGTGTGTTTGTTTTCTTTCCCCCTTCCCAAAGAACAAGGATGAGTCCGTGAAAATGGATCAAGCATAATTCTCCCTTGCTAACAATGAAAGTAGAAAAAGATGATTAATCGCTACTTTGTTTCCAGATTTTACACAGCCAACTTTCTTGATTAGGTTAGGGTACAGGAGTTTTGCCCATCAAAACGCTTTGAAAAGTCAATACATCGTATTTTAAGTTGTTATATACAACTATATTCTCTTTCTCCCTTGGCTTGGCCCTTGATGCAACGTAAATAATTATCAATAATTCTGGTCTTTGACGCTCGTCTTAAATTGGGACTGGTCTTTGATGCATTAGTACTTACCAATTTTGTTCCTGATCTCATAAACTATTTTTAGTCTCATGGACCTTAAATATCATGTCATTTCATTATAATTAGAACCAAAGAATGAATAATGATACATTTTATAACTTGTTTGACAGCATAATCTGAATCCTCGTGAATTCATGGATTAAGTAAGGTGGGGATGGTGATGGCTAGTTAAAACGATTCACGCAAATATAGCCACCTAGGATTTTCTTTAGAGTCGTAATACAAAAAAATCTCTTCAATTATTTCAATTTAACTTAAGAGGATTATTTTTTAAGCTTGATAGTTTTCTTGAAATTGTTTTCGGACTTCAACAGCACAAGTTCTTGTTAGTATTATCTCTAAAGACCAATGTAGAATTGTGTTTCTATTTTTTAAATTATATTTTTATTTTTTTCCTAAAACATGGAATTAAAGAGTCTGTCACTTTTGTGTGGAAGATGAAAAGCACTTTATTATGGTGTCCAGCTTAAATTCAAATTAGATCTAAATTTCAAAATATTTGTCACACTACCAATCTTCTTGACCTTTTAACTCAACAAAATTATGGCGAACATTTCTCTTAATGCTTTTCAGATTATATCTAAATTTCAAAATATTTGTCACACTACCAACTTCTTGATCTTTTAACTCAACAAAATTATGATGATCTTGGAACACTTCTCTTAATATTTTTTGAGCATAAATAATATAAAAAAATGCAAATAATCTCTTTTCTTAAAGTCCGATAGACTACCATATACAATTTTGATAGACTCTGATAGACTACCATATACAATTTTAGTGGAAATTAATCATCATCATCAAAATTTAATAATCACTTTTTAAAAGTAAACCAAAACCCAAATAGCACTTTAAGCAAGATTAAGGATTGGTTTGCGACAAAAGAATGTGAGGTACTGTGAATTAAGCCTCACCGGTTTGACCTTAAAAGCTGAATCACTTATAAAAAGGATAAGGTTTGTTCTTAATAATAATTAGTAAATTATAAAAAGGAGAAGATTTGTTCTTAATAATAATTAGTAACGAGTTGCTTACTGTGTCAATCAGCAACAACAGATGTTGCAGTCACAATGCTCCATGAATGATGCAATCATCAACTGTTCAGAGAAACTTTATACTGGAACTAAGCCGATCAAAAAATCCAACTCTATCAAACCAACACAAATAGATTGGAATCTAAACAAACCCCTCGCCATTAATTATTTTCTAATGGATTTAATGAATTATGTTGTATACACACGATTCTTAAATCCTGAATCTTGTTAAACTAATATTACAACATTGGACATCGCTGCAATTACATTTATTTTCATGACATCAAAGGCCAATAGAAAGGAGGGATTATAATCATACAATACTAAGGACGGCCTTTAAAAACCTGCAGACATACTAACTTGATTGGATTCATCGAATACACTTACATGATTTCTATTTCTGCCAATTAAAGCTCTTCATGAATTTCGTGTTGTAAATGCTTTGAGAAATAGGATGGAGTATTGGAGGTTAAATACGGCATTGGTTCCTCTTCATCATGTATATCTATCTGCACGTCATTATTTACTGGATTCAACCTGGTTCTCTGATTACTGTTGTCCAAAAATGATGGATCTGATGAAGGACTTCTATCCCCATCACGAATATCACGTTGTAAATGCTTTGAGAATGAAGGGGGAGTATTGGAAGTTAAACGTGGAATTGGTTCTTCTTCACCATTTATATCTAGCTGCACATCAGAAGGATTCAACCCAGTTCTGTGTTTACTTTTGTCCAAAACTGTTGGATCTGAGGGAGAACTTCTATCCCTAGAAACTTTTCTCTCAGGTGTTCCAACAGATACACTCATCTCATCATATGCAAGATATTGACTGCTTGCATAATGTGCATTGCCTGAAACAGGATTCCTATCAGGAGCATCTGTTCTCATTGAAGCAGACAATTTACGCTGCAACTTCAAAATCCCAACACGCTTGCTGAATATGTATAAAACTACCGTGCAGAAGAAAATAAATCCAACTACCAATATTATCCTGTCAATCATGAAAAAATTTGTAAGAAAACGGTTCCAACATTAATCTGACAGGAATTACTGAATCCCCTGTAACCAAGAAAAACATGAGAAGACAGGCAATTCAATCTCATTCCACAATCGGATTCTTGGAATAGCTTGGTTACTGTCAATTCATCAGGAATATTATACAAATTCAAATTGAATAAGTTTATCATTATAGCTAAGCACATTGTCACTTGAATTCTAGCAGCAAAAGCACCGAAGCTTACCACAAAAGAATGATGAAAAATAGAGTATATGCAAGATAAAAAACATACCTATCCAGAATATCTTGTCGTTGCATCACCTTTAGAAGTTGTTTAGCTCTTGTCAGTAGAGAACGGTGCCCTTTATATTCAGAGTCGGCTTTTTGTAGTGTATCAGTGGACTGACCTGCAGGTGTTCGTTGGAAAACCCTTAATACAGTACAGCTCTTAATAATATGCTTTGTTAACATATGAACATTACCAGAAAAAATTACAGATCTTAACTGATCGATTAAAAAGTAAAGGAAGTGTCAACGTTATCAAAAAAATCAAAGAGCTGAAGATAGCTAAATGCCTCGTCTATCTAAATCAATCATGCAAGTCTGAATGTAGTATACTTAATTCATATTATTCATATTAATTATTATGATGTATGGTGGTGCCTATTAACAGTCTTGTCTCCTAGGTACTACATATATGACATTCTTTCTTGGTTTCCCATCATTCATTGTATCATGCACATTAATAATTATTAATTAGTGTCTTTTGGACAATATGGTGATGTCATCTTTCATGTCTTTGGCATCCCATGAAATCACAAGGTATATCACCAGTGGTATTAGATATACATGAAGAAGAAACAATTCCGTATTTAATCTCCAATACTTTGATCCTATTGAGCTAAATAGGAATATCTCAAGTCAATAGAGATATTCCTATTTAGCTCTTCATTCCTATGAGGAAGTTGCTTTCAATGGGTCTTTCGAAACAAGGCAATGTTAGTACTTTGAGACCATTCTGATTCTTCAATCAGTTAGCATCTCCATTGTCTAGCTCCCTCAATTAAATTAATCCTTAAACATTCCATATCACCTTCTCCTCCCAAAGGGGAAGCTTAATAAGTTACTCAAAAAGGACATTCATTGATAGTTCATAAAGATCACATGGATTTCCCCACAACCATCCATGCACCCTCTTGACCCTAAGATGTCCTTCTAGGTTGAGCACTTAATCTCTTGATAGTCTTGTTGTTCAACCAAACTACTTCAAGCAACATTGGTCACATCAACATGATATTAGAATTTTCCTCGGCTTACTAAGAGTGTGGCCCCATCAATTACAAGTTCACACTGATCACCACAATTCCACAAGAGGAGGTGAGGGGGTTCATACAAGGCACCCACTGGCACAGAACTTAGCTAATGCCCAACAATATTGGGATCACCCAGCTAAGCTAACCCATAGGACGTTATTATCCCATTTCCTAAACATAGAATTGTGTGGCCCATTTGATATCATTTGGTAATATAAGACTAACTCATGTAATTAGTTGTGCAATGCAACTAAATGGATTTATTATGATTGAAGATGATAAATCTTCAATCATATGGCACTTAGTTAAGGATGGATAATCACATGTCATGATATAATTAAAGCAACAATTGGTCCAATGATCAACAATGGGTTAGAATCAAATGCACACACAACCAATCTTCAAATCCCACCTTTCCATCTCACTGTGTTTATAAGAATAGAGGACACCTAAGATATAAATTTTGTAGGCCATAGTACCTAAATAAATTGCACATCATTCCTACAAGCCCACAAGGCATCCAATGATACTCAAAATTGAAAAAAAAAACCTTAGATTTTAAAAGGATAGCTTACATTCATTAAAAGTGTTATTATGTTAGTTATATACCAAACCATTCTAGTTTGTACCTATGTATGCATTCATGTCCTTTTTCATAATTACCTCGATCTTGGAGTTAGAAGGGTCCTTAAAGGAGGTCTATATGGGAAAAAATACCATTATTTTCATGTTGTATTCATTCATTACATCAACCTCATTTTATCAATCGATATCATATTTTTTCTTTCTTCTACCATCATTACGTAGTTATTGACCAATTTTCCATTTTCCTACAATCTATTTTTGTCTAATGGTGATTATTTGCTCTAATTACACGATGTGTTCTTCAACTAATGCCCTAATCCATGACATTCCAAATAGCGTCTCCCTTGATTTGCTCCAAATTTAAATCACACTATACCAATTACTAACCAAAACCTCTCAATCATGAGAAAGATTAAAAAAAAAATAATGGGTTGTGAAGGTAGAGGAGTAAAATCTAACAATGCAGATGATAAAAGCACAAAGTTAGACAACCTAACGTTATTCTACAACTAATCCACCTGGTTTAAATTCAAATTCGAGTTTGACAAAAAAATGATAGTGAAAATTTCTGTCACAAAATTCAACATTAAATTCAACACACTACAAAATTTAAAAAATAAAAAATATATATCTGCATCGGCCAGAGAACTCTGGCTATGGCCTGTGGGGAGCAAACTTGTCAGGCAAAGGAGTCTAGAACTGGGTTCAATGGACTTGAAGAGGAGTATGCAATTGCCTAGCTGCGGGGAGGAAACTTGTCAAGTAGAGGAAGCTGGAACTGGATTGAGTTGACTCACGAAACAGTATAGAACTATATGGAGGTGTTTCCACGTGACAACCATGCAAAATGGGTGACAATAGGAAAAAGAATCCTTGTTGAATTTTGGAGCCAAATTTAACAAACCCTCAATCTTTTACCAATTTTATTCGCCTTGAAGTCCAAATTTGAGCTTGAGTTTGCAATCCAATTGAGATTTGCTAAATCTGGATTGAACTAATTAGAATTTCCTTCAGATTCAACAAATTTCAAATTTCAAGGAAAAAGCAAGTCAAATGTGGTGACAAGTGCTACAATAGAGAATAAAATTGAAATGCAAGAAATCACAGAAATCATGGCTCAACCAAGGGCAGCTAGAATATGATTCCAGTATCCACCCTGTTTTGTATTTTCCATTGGCATCCCCACCTATAGTAGCAGTCACTCAATCAGTCAGTCTATATGTAGTATGTATTACATTTTGATTTTGATGACTTAATGAGAAAACTGCAATTTATGGTTTTAATTTCTTTGTATTTGTCAATTTATCAGCATCGATGTAGTAATGGTTGTATATATGATTGAGTTTGTATCATCATCATTTAAATGTTTTAGTTTCTGATTTGAATATCTGTCTATATTCCATTTTTTGTGTGTAATTCACTAATTTGTTATATTTTTAATTTATATATATATATATATATGTCACTCTGTGTTGTGTTCTGGCCCCTAGGGGTCATTGTGCCTCATATCAGATACTAGTGTGTTCGTGTCCTCTATGTCCCATGTCATCGTGTCAGGTGACTTAGCTGACTTTTTTTTCAGATCTGAATTGTTGTGGCATACTTCATGTGAATGTTTAGTAGAGGGCGGTGAAGAAGGACAACAAACATTTTGCAGAAATAGCCTTCTAAACCCTTGTTCCTTGAGGGTACAACATGTGATGGCAGCAAAGGACAATGGTTGTTGGAGCATGTATATCAACCTTTGGAAAGGCATATGGTAGTTTAACTTTGTGGAGATAATGATTCATGGCTTGCGATGGCCTGCCGTATTTATAGGCCGGACATGACAATTATATCAACCCTATCCAACATTGGATAGACCAAGCACGTAGCATAACACACCAGCCTTGGTGCAAACTTCATATTTCTTCCATCTTCAAAATCTCACCTTAATTTTCAGCCATACATTGATAGAGGTTCTGGCCTATGCTTGCAAGATGCTTGATGTAGCCTAGTTTTGGTTTGTTTCCAAACAAGGAGAGATCTCATATTCTTGATGAGATGATCCAATGGTTTCCTTGGCTCTCCAATTTCACTTAGTAGTGCATCTTCTTGTTGTATAGTAGGGTGGGAAGAATAAGATCATGTTCATGAGCAATAGGTTTGATTTATATATCCTCGTTGGCATTTTGGGTTCATGCTTGTATTTGTATCGCACCTTGAGAATGAGTAGTTATATGAACATTCTAAAGTCCTTTGTAATAAATTGGCATTAAAAACATTTGTATCATGTGGCAATAATGTGAAGTTTCAGATCCATCCCATCATGGATAGACAATTCTTTGATTACCTTGGAGCTATAAGAGATTCTAGAGTTCTCTTGCACCCCACTAGGGAGTGCAATCCCCATATGGAAGTAGTAGGTATTACCCCTTGAAAAACCATTGGTCATTTTGCATTTTCTTGGCCTTTCCACTCTCACCAAGCAAAGCAAAAGACCCTTGGAGTTTAGTCACAACTACAAGTTGTCATAGACACTTGGAGGTTTTTCAAATGCAAGACTGAAGGACAGCCTTGCTCCTAGGGAGAAGAAGAGCAGCAAGGGAGCCCTAAAAGAGGAACACCATAAAAATGGGAGGCCAAAGCTTGAAAGATGGCAAGAAGAGAAAAAAAACCTATTTTGGAAGGATGCCCAAAGCATGACAATTGGCAAGGAAGGAGGCTAGGGGAAGAACACACTTGCTTGGACTGATGCCATGTGGTGATGGATGCACTTGTATGGTCAAAAGAGGTTCTTAATGAGGAATGCTCCACTATATGGTTGAAAAGAATGTTATTTTGTTGCCTAAAAGCATAAATCCTCCCTCTAATGCAAGGGCATCCCACTCATCGAGGGATTTAAATCAATGTTGCAAACATCGGCATTGGGATAAAATCAACAAGGGTTTGGAAAACCAAAATATCAATAAAAATCATCAAACATCGACAAAATTAAGATGCTGCCAAAATATCGATAAAAATCAGCAAACAACAGCTAGGCCAAAAAATCACAATTTTGCAATTTTATCACAATAAAATCAGGATGTTTGCAACACCGATTTCAATAAAGAAAGAGACCAAATACACTTTGAACACAAATTTGGGCAATGCAACTAAGTTATGGAGAGGTCAGCCCTAGTAGGAGGGGATCCAAATGAAATGCTAATTAATGAATGACTTTAAGTTGTGTTTAATTCAGGCAAAATCTAAAAGTCAAATTAAACATAACTTTGAATTATGTTTATGATATCCATAACCTAGAGTTAATTAATAATTATAATTTTATGTTATGGAAAAGTTGGCCATGACCTAATGGAGAAAAAGGAGTATAAGTTGAATATTAAAGGAGACAAAGGTCATTTTTGTTTAGATGCCATGTGGAGAAAGGAAAAGGTGTGCTAGGGTTGTTGTGATGCATTTTGAGGTGCACCCTAGACTAGAAGCTACAACAAGACTTGTGAAATTGACTTGTCAAACTTAAGGACCCTTAATGAGGTAAACCAAAAATAGGGTTTACTCAAGGTGAAAGCTTATAAACACTAGGAAGTTCATTTACTAAAAGCATGGTTGGAATTGTGGGAGTTCTCCAAGATTAGTCCAAGAGCTTTCAGAGGATGAAATTAAGGGACAAGTTCAATGTGAGGTTTTACATCTCTATTTTCTTTTCATGGATGATTAAGGGTTTTGCAAGGATTTCCATGGTTTTTTATGTTGAAATAATCCTTATAGAAAGGCAAGTTCATCACAAAAGAATATATGTTGTAAACCCTCCCTAATCCTTGATGTAGCCATGATTTATTGAAGGACAAATATTCTAGTTAGGGTTGTTCATTCTATTTTTGACGATTATCCTAGCTAAGGAAAGATTAAATGTGGCACTCTATGGTTCTCTTGATCTTGCTATGAAATAGATTTAAATAATGACGAACCCTTGGTTGTTCATTCAAGAAGAAGATTGTCCTACTTTGTCTACTTCATATTAGGTGTCATATTGTGACTATTCTTTCTTCATCTAATGATTGCACATTGTCTTTTGTTGTAATTCCATGGTTGTAATAGTACTTCTTAGATAAGGGTTTTCACTTATTATTTCACAATCTGAAAACCTATTTTGAACTAATTATGGCAAATTGGTGAATGGCTTCATTAAGTCTTCTCCATTATATTTCCAACCCTCTTGCTCTTTGATCTTCACTCCATCACCAAACTAGATAGGCATTGGTCTGGATTGTGCACCATCCCTTTATCTCTAAAGATAATCATAAACATATTTTCTAGGGTTTTCCCCTAGTGCCGAAAAGTTGCAGCCTTTGACTAATATATGAAATGGCCTTTTTCGTTGGAAATTGGCAATACAATTTCAACTGAGATTGTTATTTCTTATTATTTGCATGTGTTTTTGATTGCATAGATGGATTCAACACCTTGAAAAGCCCCTAGGGCACTCAAACTCTATAGATTAAATAACTTAAACTTATGATTCTCAAAAGTCTCTATTGAATTTCAAGCAAAATTAACTGGAAAAGATGCCCGGAAAAGGGCCATTCATTTATTAGTTACACTACGCTCTGAAAAAGAACTAGCCTAAAGTGAGAGGAAATGCTTTTCGGGTGACAATGGAAAACCTTCTTTAGTGCCCCTAGGGTTGCACTTCATTCAAGGAATTGAATATCTTTGAGTGCATGTGGGAGAAGTAACAAAGCAAATCCTAAGTTCAAAGATAATTATTTACCAATAACAAGGTATCTAACACACAAGTTATTCCATGTCACCCTCATTTTATGATAAAAAATTCAAGTTCAATGACAATCAACACAAAATAAACTCAAGGTCATTTATCAAGGTCTCTAATGTTATTTATCCTTTCAAAAACCAACATCAAAGTGTCTTGTGTGGTTATAAATAAGTTAGTACAAATGTGTATACAAGTCAAAATTATTGCAACTAAAGTGGTGAGAACAATAATAGGTGACAACTTACAAGTGATAGAGCATCATTGTGAATTTGTAAACTTCTAACCATAGCTCTTATGTTTAGGAAATAGACAAACACAAATCACTCCACCTGCCACTCAATCAATTGCCCCATTCATTTTTCCATCAATCATTTAAATGGTTGACTCCAATCCATTTTTTAATACTATGTAACATAATACATATAATAACATATAAACTGCATAGCATGAATATTGTTTGGCATCTCTTTCTTGCATTCTATCATATTTTTGCAAGTATTCCCACTATTGTTTGTGTGCACATATCATTTTATATCAAAGCTATCAATGAAGTTCATGAAGTTCTGCAAGTTACCCCTTGTCCAAAATTCAATGCTAAAACCTATGTCTCTGTCAATCTTATCACATCAAGGAAATTTTTTGTGATCCACATGTTGGACAAGGGGATAAAGGTTTATGGGTTAAGTTTACGCATAAACAACGTTAAGAGAGGGTTTTGTGGTTAAGTCTGATATATCAAAGCAAAGTGTGAAGTTTGATTATATGTGGCTTAAGCATATCGGGAGTTATGTAGCACAGCGTTTAAAGCCTTGTCACGTTAAAACTGCGATAGCAATATGTATGCAGACCTGACTACACCATTGCAATATGATTTAATATATTATTGCATCCGCTTATCAGAACTCTCATAGCGCAAGTTATAAAGGGTTGTCACCCCCGAAACCTCTGATTGCGATAATATATGCAGATCCGCGACTCCATTATAAACCGCCCTAATGTAATATTGCATCCGTTGTGTCACTAGTCTCTAAGGGATGTTAAATCCGCCGATTGCGATGGAGCTATGGACCCGACGGAGTTATTAACAACAATTTATAATCATATCACATCCAGTAGGGGCAATCGGTAATCTGCCATCGGCGATGTTATAGACATGACTTATAAAAGACCTCTTGAAAGTTGCGATTGCGAATGTGATTGTGACGTGGCATGTGGGACCTCCTTGTTGGTACAGTCTCTCTAATGAAATCCTTCGTAAATAATGAAGTCTAATGTATGAATATTATTAAAGGAAAAAGGACCTCTCTGATATTTTTTAATAAGCAACAATTCTTTGTATTTCGGCCTCTCTTACTCCTAAACGTGTCCTATGAGTATTGGAACACTCGAATAGACAGAGGAAGCCATGGATCGGGAAGCCGAAGTGTCAAGCAAGCATAGATGGTTGAGCGAGCGTAGAGGAAGCTAAAGTGACTGGAGGAGGGTAGCCAGAACATCGAGCGAGCGTTGCGGAAGCCGAAGCTCAAGTGAGCGAAAGGGAAGCCAAAGGTCAAGCGTATCAAGATAAGAAAACGGAGAATTGTCTTTATGCAGTTGTTGTTGGCGAATTGGAAGAAAGGAAGAAACGGTAGGTCCAACAGGACAGGAGGAAGCCGAAGGTCTAGCAGGACAGGAGGAAGCCGAAGGACGAGCAACTATGTTGATTGGATTCACCTTTGAAAAGCTCAAACCAATGCTAGGTTAAACAGGTACATAACGCAACCTGAAGAACATTTCTTTGAAGGGAAAAATAAAGTTTCATCTAACATAGCTTGAGGGGAACAGTAGCCAACACCAGTATTGAAGCATATGTGAATTTATTTCTGGGAAGTAAGAGATTGCAATAGCAAGAACAGTGCGCAGTAGTCACGTTGGAAGCATTCACCATTACAGTGAGAACAGAGACTTGAAGCAGAGAGTTGGTTCTTGTGCAGAGCTTAGTGCAGCTAATAGTAGACTCACTAAAGCTGCGTGGAGACATTATCAGAGATCATGATGGCTATTTGATATCATCATGAGATAAATTTTGCAGACTCTGTGTGGATAGTATGAAGAGTTGTAAAGACTTCTTCATATGAAGACTGGTTGCCATTCATGTTGTAGCATGGAGACTACAGTGAAGCTGTAAATAGACAGAATTTAGTAAAAAAGAGTTTTGGGAGCATAGAATCACTATCAACCATGCCTTGCCAAGATTGGGTCGGAGCCCTTGGGGTTGGAGCCTCATAATTGGAAGGCTTGGTGTCCTTGAGGTTGGTGCCTTAGAACTGGAAGGATTGGTGTCCTGGGAGTTGGTACTCTTAAGTCCAAGGTTGGTGCCTTAACAAAATAGAGTTGGTGCTCTGGAGGTTGGAGCCTCACAAAAGTCCAAGTTGGTGCTTGGCAACAGATTGGAACCATATATATTTGTATCTGTTTTATTGCAAAGATTATATTAATAAAAGCATTTATTATTGTTGTTCATCTTGTGTTCTGAATATAAATGTTTTAACTGGTAAAGTAACAATTGAAAAGAAATACTGATTCACCCCCCCTAGTGTTTCCAACAATTGGTATCAAAGCCTAACAGCGTGATGGTTGATCTTTAGAACACAAATGGCGAAGTTAAGGAAGAAAGTCTCCAATCCTCCTAAGGATGTGTCTCCCTCTACTACTAAAATAGAAGACAATCAATTTGAGAAGGCTCCATGGTTCAATGGGAACTTTAATATATGGGAAGCAAGAATGAGGAATTTCTTAAAGACTCAAGGCATTGAAATCTAGAAATCAGTAATTGTTGATAGCATGATGGATGGAGAATCCAAGGAGTACAATGAAAAAGCAATGAAGGCAATCTTGAATGGGCTACCTGATTCTATAAAGAACAATTTAGGAAGATGTACATCAGCAAAGGGTATATGGGACAAACTTCATGACCTTCAGTCAAAAGGAGAATTGACCATGACCATCAGTCAAGAAGATGATGGAAATCAAGAAGAAAATCCAGAACCCATCATAGAAGTTGAAAATGAGAATGATGACATCAAGGCTAAAGAAGACCTAGAAGATGAAGAGAATGAAAAAGATTTTGTAGAAGATCTCCTCGCTCAACTTACAGCTGTCATGGAAGAGATTATCAATTTGAAAAAGGAAAACAAGGAACTTAAGAAGAAAGCACTAGCTGGTGACCAAGACCAAACGAGGAAGAAAGTTGACCTTGTCCAGCTTCAAATACAGGAAAGAGAAGAAGAGCTTGTCAAGCTTAAGAAGGAATTTCATCAAAACAAAAGAAAGCGTCATGAAGAAGTCATATCCATGACAAATCAATTGGATAGAGCAAAGAAACGGGAAGATACCTTGTCAGGTCAACTACAAGAAGCAAGAAAGTTAGCACAAGGAGCTGAGAAGGCAATGGAAGCATTAGCAATCATAGAAGAACAAGTCAATGAAGCAAAAAAGGAGAGAAACACCATGATATGTCAGCTAAAAGCAAAGGATGAAGAAATCTTCAAATTAAAATCTAAAATCAAACTTCTCAAGTCTGAAACATGTAAAGCTACAAGGATCAAGGAAGAAATGGAGAGCAATCTAGCAAAGGAAAATGAAGAAATCTTCGAAATGAAGTCAGATATCATCTCCCTTAAAATAGAAGCAAATAAAGCTACTCATATCAAGGAAGAAACTGAGAAACAACTTGCTAAGAAGAATAATGAGTGTGAAAGATTGGAAGAAGAGAATGTCTTCCTCGGGAAAAAAGTTGAAGGGATGAACAAAACCTTGAAGAGCTCTCAAGCCTTGGATGACATGCTCAGCCATCAAAGATGTCCATTTGATAAATCAGGTCTGAGGTATGCAGGTGAATCCTCAAACAAGAATGATAATGCTTCAAACAAAAGGGATGTGAAGAAGCCAGAAAGAAATGGTGAATGCTCCCAAGTTCCAGCAAAAGGCAAGGAGAAAAATCAAGGCAACAATGGAAGAAATCCTACTCCAAGAAGAAATGTAGATAATGTCAAGGATGCTAGAAGCAATGGTTATCATCAAAGGATCTCAAGACAGAAAGACTTTAGAAGTACATCAAGGAAATCTCCATCTCCTAGGTACCAAAGTTTATTTCTTGGTTATTTTTATTTTTGTACAAACTTTGGTCACATGGCAAAAGATTGTAAAGCATATCATAAAGATAGCTGTTATGGTCCCCAACCATATCATAAGGATAGATATTATGGTCCCCAACAATCTCCAAGGAACAATTTTGCAGGAAGAAATCATGAATTCTTATTCATGAACAATGTAGAATGCTTCAAGTGTCATAACATTGGTCATATGGCACGTGATTGTAACTTAACTTGGGCTCTTACACAAGCTAGAACCATGCAAAAGAGGAAAGTTACACAAGTATGGAGAAGGAATCAAATACAATCCAAAATTCCCTTGAACACTCCAGCCAACAACACATGTTGTTGTCCTGGTCTTCGACAATCTAAGCATTTGATAGGAAGACTCTACCAAAAGAGATGATGCATACAGTCAGGGGGAGCCTGTGATTCTTGATCATTATTGCAGAAACATTGAAGTGAAGAATCTTTAAGCATTGATGAAGCCATGATAAAGTAGTTCTGAGACATGAAGAGGGGGTAATGTGCTAGTTGCAGCAATCCTTCTATCTTGAGTAAAAAGAAGAGCACTATGACAGGGGGAGTAACAGACCCATGAAGATCTACTATTCATTAAGAAGAGTGGCAGTTCGACAAGGGAGTCCTTGTGCACTCCTTTGCCATTGATGTTAAAGGGGGAGAGAAGAAGAATATTGCCATCAATAACAAAGGGGGAGATTGTTAATCTAGGTTGTCATTGATGTCAAAATGGCAATATTCTGGACAGTAAACAATGATGTGAAGCCAAGTAAAGCAGATCCATGAAGCAACAGGAGTATGTCAATATGGCAATAGTCTAAAATACTAAATGATGATATGAAGCCAAGGAGGAGCAAAGTAGATCCATGAAGAAACAAGAACAAGAAGCCAAGGAGCAAGGCCATCAGGAAAGCCAAACCATGAGTAAGAGTCTGTTAACGGAGGAGTTAACAAAGGAGGCATATCAAAGCTATCACTTATGCTTAAGAGTATCAGAGGAGTTAACACATCAGAGGAGTATTGCAGAATATCAAAGCAAGAGAGACATATCGGAAAAGATATCAAAAGCCATCAAGGTATGACGGTATCAGAGAAGTTCATTGAAAAACATTGCAAAGCCAAAGGAAAACCTATTGGAGCAAGAGGAGCCATATCGAGAGTATCGCATGTATTATATGCCCAAGAAGTCCCGCAAAGAGGAAGAAGTCATCAAAAGAGAAGGAACACGCATCAGGAGGAGAAGCCAGCGGAAGAGCAGTTAATAGAGGAACCATATCATGAGATATCAGAGGAATATCAGAGAAGAGCTATTGGAGCAGTGTATCGGAAGCCATAGGAGTGACAAGCCAAGAGCAGATAAGAGCAGAGTAGTATATATATATATCGGAGAAATCACATCGGCGAGTTCTATTAAGTACCACATTTGTGTAGATAACAAGCTCAGGTGTTAGTCGCGAAGGAAGGCAGTTTTATAAACAAAACCGGGTTATCGGGCGAGAAAGCAGTGGTAAGTTGTATTAATGGGTAGTCGCCCGATTCCATTAACCATTCGACACGTAGCAGCCGAGGAGAGAGAAAAACCACTTTATTGGGCGGGTATTCTCCGTGCTATTTGTCCACCCGAAATCTCTGATAGTTGTTGGATCTAGAGAGAGTTAATCTACATTGGAGAATGAACCTGATAAAGGTAAGCATCGATAAATGCGCCAAGGCTATGGAAAAGCGGAAAATGTAAGTTTCCGTGTGTTTGTGTATATTCCCATTATATGAGGGTTATAATAGAATTAAAGGGGATAAAGGTTTATAGGTTAAGTTTACGCATAAACAACGTTAAGAGAGGGTTTTGTGTTAAGTCCGATATATCAAAGCAAAGTGTGAAGTTTGATTATATGCGGCTTAAGCATATCGGGAGTTATGTATCGCAACGTTTAAAGCCTTGTCACGTTAAAACTGCGATAGCGATATGTATGCGGACCTGACTACACCATTGCAATATGATTTAATATATTATCGCATCTGCCTATCAGAACTCTCATAGCGCAAGTTATAAAGGGTTGTCAACCCCAAAACCTCCGATTGCGATAATATATGCAGACCCGCAGCTCCATTATAAACCACCCTAATGTAATATCGCATTCATTGTGTTTCTAGTCTCTAGGGGATGTTAAATCCGCCGATTGCAATGGAGCTATGGACCCGACAGAGTTATTAACAACAGTTTATAATCATATCGCATCCAATAGAAGCAATCAGTAATCGGCCATCGGCGATGTTATAGACGTGACTTATAAAAGACCTCCTAAAAGTTGTGATTGCAATTGCGATGTGACGTGGCATGTGGGACCTCCCTGTTGGTACAGTCTCTCCAATGAAATCCTCTATAAATAATGAAGTCTAATGTATGAATATTATTAAAGGAAAAAGGACCTCTTTGATATTTTTTAATAAGCAACAATTCTTTATATTTCGGCCTCTCTTCCTCCTGAATGTGTCCTGTGAGTATTGGAACACTCGAATAGACGGAGGAAGCCATGGATCAAGAAGCCGAAGTATCAAGCGAGCATAGATGGTCGAGCGAGCGCAGAGGAAGCTAAAGCAACCGAAGGAGGGAAGCCAGAAGGTCAAGCGAGCGTTGAGGAAGCCGAAGCTCAAGCGAGCGAAAGGGAAGGCAAAGGTAAGGCATATCAAGATAAGAAAATAGAGAATTGTCTTTATGCAATTGTTGTTGGCGAATTGGAAGAAAGGAAGAAGCGGGAGGTCCAACAGGACAGGAGGAAGCCGAAGGTCCAGCAAGACAGGAGGAAGCCGAAGGACGAGCAACTCTATTGATTGAATTCACCTTTGAAAAGCTCAAACCAGTGTTGGGTTAATCAAGTACATAACGCAACTTGAAGAACATTTCTGTGAAGGGATAAATAAAGTTTCATCTAACATAGCTTGAAGGGAACAGTAGCCAGCACCAATATTGAAGCATATGTGAATGTATTTCTGGGAAGTAAGAGATTGCAATAGCAAGAACAATGCGCAGTAGTCACGCCGGAAGCATTCACCATGACAGTGAGAACAAAGGCTTGAAACAGAGTTGGTTCTTGTGCAAAGCTTAGTGCAGCTAATAGTAGACTCACTAAAGTTGTGTGGAGACATTATCAGAAATCATGATGGCTATTTGATATCATCATGAGATAACTTTTGCAAACTCTGTGTGGACAGTATGAAGAGTTCTAAAGACTTCTTCATATGAAGACTGGTTGCCATTCATGTTGTAGCATAGAGACTACAGTGAAGCTGTAAACAGACAAAATTCAGTAAAAAAGAGTTTTGGGAGCAAAGAATCACTATCAAACATGCCTTGACAAGATTGGGTCGGAGCCCTTGGGGTTGGAGCCTCAGAATTGGAAGGATTGGTGCCCTTGAGGTTGGTGCCTCAAAACTGGAAGGATTGGTGTCCTGGGAGTTGGTACTCCTAAGTCCAAGATTGGTGCCTTGACAAAACAGAGTTAGCGCTCTGGAGGTTGGAGCCTCACAAAAGTCCAAGTTGGTGCTTGGCAACAGATTGGAACCATATATATTTGTATCTATTTTATTGCAAAGATTATATTAATAAAAGCATTTATTCTTGTTGTTCATCTTGTGTTCTGAATATAAATGTTTTAACTGGTAAAATAACAATTGAAAAGAAAAATCGATTCACCCCCCCTCTCAATGTTTCCAACACATCAAATGTCTCCTTCACCATCTTCTTCTCAAACACGAGGGATCAAATGATCCTTATGGCATACAATATCATTTGCTTGGCCTTCACTTCCTTGTTGTGAGCTTCCAATAGTTGTGGATCTGTAGGCAGAGTCACTGCATCCTTCAGGATAACCCACAGATCATTCTCTATTAGTAAAAGTGTAACCCTCACCTTTCAGGCTAAGAAGCTTGGCACCATCCAATCTACCCTCAAACTTGAGGCATTTCGCTGCCATCTCTGAGATCTACTACACAAACTCCCAATTCTAAAAATAAAACTTTGAAACCATCTAATTATTGGTCCTCTTTTCCAACAATTGATTTACCATTGCAAATCCTTGAGAATTTTGATCAGAAAAGTTAGCTCCGATACCACGTGAATATCTCAACACCCTAATGATCTCAATTAAACAAGTAATTGTTGAATTTAATCAATAGAGAAATAAATTTTAGACCATAGCATCAATCACACAATAGCTAAAAATTTAATAGTGGAAGCATAAGACACAACTTCAAGTATACACAAGTAATTACCCCTTCAAAATCAGCTTTTCATTCCTTCAAAAAACTTACAAGGAAACCTCCACAAGCTGCCCACAAAAACAACACTACATAGTTATTGAAATCAATGTTTCAAAAATTTAAATCAACCTTTGAACTAGCCACCTATCTAACCATAACTACAAACTTGATTTGAAAAAAAATACAGAAAATAATTTTATTTTTAAGATTTCAAACCATGATTCCAAACCATTAGAGACATAATATGCAAAGTTTGCTCATCTATATACCATGTAAGGGTGAATATATCAAAGTGTCACCAAGTGCAATACATATAAACAACAAAATACAAATCAATGAGGCTCTAAATGGCCTCTAGAGTCCAAATACCATGCTACAAGGCTACAAGCTATTGGGCCATTGGCCTACTACAAATACAAATCACTGATCAACCTGATCACTCATCAAACTCTTCACCACTAATAGACATGGGATCATAACCGAGAGCTACATAAAACATCATCTAGCTCAAAGTTTGAGGACTCCTCAAACTCCTCAAGGACATTTGCAACCTCAGTAGTAGTAGTAGTAGTAGCAGGAGTAGCCCTAGTAGAAACACGAGTTGGTCGAGCTACATGACTAGCACTTTCATGTGCCATGCTTGGTGGTTCACTTCCTTCAACTCTTGGTTCAACTATCAAGTCTTCATTGGGATCACCCCCCTCAAAAAACTCCATGGCATCGATACCAAAATCAGCATCAAACTTAGCTAGTTGAGTCTCCTCCACCCATTCTAAAGTTGGATCAATATCATCCAACACAATGGGATTTGTATAAGGTCCTTTGTTCAACAACTGGTTGCACCTTAGTCAAAGGTTGTACTATACAAAGACAGTAATTTAACTGTTTTTGTTCCAAATGGTTTCTCTTCTTCGTGTGCATCTACTAAAAAACAATCCAATTGCGCTCACACCCAGTAACACTATAAATTTCGCTAAGGACTCTAACTGCAAACATTTGCAATTGAGGACATTGGCTACCAAATGACTCCCACCAATGTGCTATAAAGACAAAAAGTAAACCTAGTTCATGAACTTGAAAAAAAATTCAAACTGCTTACCTAGGTGATCAACATCTCTTGCAATCTTTGCCAAGCTCTTTCCAATGGTACTTGTGGCCATAGTAAAACACCTAATTTGTTTATATATTTATGGTTGCTCGAATTCATCAGGGAACATGTGCTCCAAGCACTCATACAACCCATCTTTGACATCCCCACTTTAAGCTTTATAGTGATACCTTGGGTTCAAAGAATATCTAGTTGAATGTACATGACGATGGAGTTTATTGTTCTATCAGTTATAAATGATCTCCCAAATAGCCCATATTTAGCTACTTTATCCTCGTAGGCTACCTGTATTTGCTCCTTTGCCTGATCGATAGCCTCATAGGGGTAGCACATGGCCAATTTTCCCCCATCCACCAATCGCAACACCTTAACAAGGGGCTCACCAATTTTCACAAGCTTTGATGCTTTTTTTTCCAAAAGGTGGTGTCAAAAATTTTCTTTTTCGTGTCTTTTCCTTATGTTTACGAGGCCATCGAGATGCATTCCAATCATCATTGGAAAACATTTTTTACATGTCGTGTTGCTCAGAAGAGAGAGATTGCAACATGAGGAAGTGAGTTGCAAATCTCATGATGGCAGGCCTAACAAGCTCCTCGCCCCTAGTATTTTTTCTCATAAGGTTCAATACCCATGAGTGATTGTAGATGTATTTAGTGATACATTTGCCATGCTCTACAATGTTCTTTACCCATTTTAGTTTGCCTATGTCCTCAAGCATGAGGCCTATGCAATGTAGCACATGGGGTCCAAAATATGGTCCTATACTTCAACTCTAGCATCTTTCAAGCAAGAACATGGTCTTGAGGCATTATCTTTGATGACCTGGACAACATTTTGCTCCCTCACTATCTTAAAAACCTCATCCAAAAGCTCAAATAACAAGTTTGCATCTTTCACCCTATCAGATGCATCAACTAATTTCAAGAACACAGCTCCTTTAGGGCAAGAGACAAGGAAATTTACGATAGTACAGTTCCTTCAATTAGTCCATCCAATCTGGCATGATCTCAATATCCATGACCCCTTCCAATATGTTCCTCATGTAATATCCCAAATGCAAAAATTTGGGGTTTTCTCAAAATTTTAGCTCAGAAATACTTAAGATAAAATCTCCATTAATAAACAGAAGATTGCCATGTAAAATTTAGCAACATAGAACTGCAAATAACAATAATGAGCATAAATAATGTCAGCTTTATTTATAATATATAAATTGGGGCTTTACATACTGAAAACAACTAATAGAACTGGCCTCAAAAATCTACTCCATTGTTGCATGGGCCCTCCACCAAAACTGAACTGAACTGCCATTGCTAATCTCTCCTGTGAATTCTAGATGAATTCACCAAGGGGAGATGGGTACTTGCCCAATCTCTCTAAATCACCCAAGGGTTTCCGTCCTGGGGCTACAAATGAAGTAGAGAACCGCGTTCTCAAACCTTTCATACATGAAGAAGATCAAATCCAAGATGTCCTCCAATGACCTCCTCCTCTTTTTATAGATCTGATGGACCCCTCTAGAACCTCCTATTTTATTACTATTTTAATCATTGACCACATTTCCCTCTTTTTAATTCCATTAAAATATCTTTTTAATGTGGGAAAATGGTAAATTGGCCACCATGCCTCCACAGGCCACTAAAACTCACTTTTAACCATCTCATCTTGTAGATCTTCTCGTTCCAGTTCCAACGAAATATTATGCTAAGGTGTTCTATCAAGTATTCCTACCAGAATGCCACCGTAAGCGTAATTAATTGAGTCAGGCCCATTAATAACTCTAGTTTTTTTAAGTTGTCGGAATGCACCGGAACAAAAGGAAAACCGTGGAGCTAATGGCATATACAGTGTTGCACGAAGCGCCCCCC